>VWYH01007503.1:617804-699780 GCA_013399365.1 Pampusana beccarii
GGTTCGGTTCCCGGCTGCCGCCCCCGGTGGCCACGGCACCCGCGCAGCCGGGGGCGGAGGGGCCGGTGGTTTCGCGCCGTTGTTTCGGGTGTTCCGTGGGTGCGACACCCGCGTGGGGCTCGGCGGTCGCCCCACGAGGCCGAGCGGAGATCCCGGGTGACTCGTCCCCCGTGGAGGGTCCCGGTCCCCGCCGGTGGGGCAGCGGCTGCCCGGAGAGTGCGGGGTCCGCAACGCAAAGACACAATATTTCATTATTTTACATGGTATTTGTGTGAAGAACTTGTCAGAGCGGGGTGAGGGCAGGTGTTGGGTGGTCGGGACCCATCACTGCATCCCCTTGGCTTCTAATCTGCCAAAGAGAAACACCGAGGACAAACTCTGAGTGATTTTGTTCCATAGATTTGGATTAATTTTGAGTAAACTTCAATTAATTAATGATATCAGATCACTGTGGTAAAATCTTCTTTATCAACATGCCTGTCAAATGTCAAGTTAATGCTAAATAGTGGTACCTGCAGTCGCAGGAGCTAATGATTCACGGTATAACGAGCTTCAGATTTACCGCTTTCCTGGTCAGACAATCCAGGCGTGAGCTTGGTGTGTTATAAAGAAACTGTCTTGGTTAAAACTGCTTTTCTCTGAATCCCAACTGATACCAGTATTTCCACGACTGAAGTCTGTGATATTTCCTATACAGCTTCTTTAACACCTGTCTTGTATTTCTTTTGTAACTGCAGGGTTACTGTTTGGCTTAAGGTGACATGTATTTTAAATCAGATTTTCCTGCTAATGAAAAGTCATTTTTATATAGAAACTGAGCAGCTAGTCCTGATGCTTATCACCTGTTACCAAATTACAATAAAAAAAGCCCCAACAAATCCCAACCAAAACCAAACCCACACCTCCCAGAAGCACTTTCAGAAGCCTGGTAGGCTTTGAAAGATGTCTTTATTTCCAAAATTGGAAACCCTGTCTGAATGAAGAAAATAGAAAAGAACAAACTGCTACCAGTTAAGTGTGAAATAAGAGGATAAAAAAAGTTGAGGGACAAATTGTTTAAGATAGAAGACAATAATAAATTTATCTTAGAAAGAGAAAGCTCGTGGAAGATGAAACTTTAGTTAGAAGATCAAAGGGATTTCTTGTGTTTACCATGGAGGGAAATCGGGGTATTCCTGTACTGGGACTTTCCATAACAGAGAGATTAATCCAACTGTTGAACTAAAGCTGGCAGGAAAGATTTTAGAAAGAAATGATACAAGGAGTCGTAGAAAATAGCCAGAGCCAGATGATGTTCGTGAGGAGTTCCAAATATGAATTGGGAAAAGGGTCCAGAAGATGGAAAGGACTGATTCCAGTGAGTTGGTTAGAGCTGCTGTTAAGAATTAAAATATTGGGTGCGTGAATAAATGCCATCTAGTTGCTTTTTAGAACAAAGTCTGTTAGTTTTTGGCGGTTCACCAGTTGGTTTGATCAATGCAAGTGGTTTGGTGTAGTGGATTTTCAGGTAGACTTTCAGCCAAGGTATCAATTGACTGAAAAGGGCTCTTGACAAGTGAGTGTTGTGTGGCTGTGTAGCTGCTGAAAGAGAAGAGCAGGATTCTCCTGGGGATTCGTAGCAGTTCAAATACAGGAATGATTTTCTCAACAGAAGGAAACCGCTGCTGGAGTCTCGCAAAGACCTGTGCTGTTTAGCACAGTCATCCTGAGCTTGTAAACTGCACACTGGGCTGAGCTGTATAAAGAGAACTAGCGTTTTAATGCTGATTTTTATATAACTTTTAGAACAAATCACATTGAAGCTTCAGATCCAGTGATTTTTTTCCCGTACTGGAACATACTGCCAGCTTATCATCCGATGATTTTTTGCAGTAATTTTCTGTGTTGGTACCCTTAAATACAGTATTTGAAAACATACTTCAAGGGTGACTTTGTTTTGGAGCTGGCTCTGTCTTGCAGGTGTCCCTGTGGCCTGGAGCAGCATTTTGGGGACCGAACTGCTTTATTTCGTGTAGTTTTGTAGTCCTTCATTAGAGGCAGCGACAGCTTTAGTTGACAGCAGTAAAATCTGTCTGTGATACTTCTAGCAAGCTCACACAAAATGCAAAATGGGAATTTCAAGATGCTGTTTAGTCTTGTTTGATAAGACACTTGAAAGATATGAATGTTAATTTGAACGCCATCTGTTAACTGCACATCGCAAGCAATGGACCATTTTGTTGATGGAGAGATTTGTTGTTCGCTGTGTTCCTGACTCGCTGAGGAGGGAGGACAAGACCCGTGTGCCACAGCCTGTGGGTGCATCGTGGGTGTCGCAATTGTACCCCGGGCGAGGAAAATCTGGAAAATCTTCCTTTCTGGTATCAACAGGGATGGATGTAGCAGGATCTGTAGAAGGATCTGTAGAAGGGTGACCCCTGGATTGATGCTGGGATCTGAGTTATCTGAATAAAAGTTAAGACGTCCCTTCATTCCAGTTGATGTTCGAGATTACAACCGTACCTTTATTTTTGTATAACTCGTCGTCATCTTGCTCAGATGGGCAAAACGGCAGTTTAGAGAAATAAGGCTTTTTGCGCGATGTGATATTTGTATGGATGTGCACGCGTGCTAACGTGGGCTGGCTCGTTGTAATGAGGGCGTTTGTATTTTAGCCACGCGTTGGTAAGTGCTGGTTTTGAGCTAATCGCCTGCTTACATGCATCCGAACGACGGCTGCTCTGTGGCTCCAGGACCTTCCCTGGCTGCTGGTCCTTGGATGAGAACGTTAACCTTGCAACCAGCTGGCGCTGCTGCAGATTCTTGCATTTCTGTTAAGGAAAAAATAAAGCATTTTGCTTTAGTCACATCCATTGTCGTTGAGTTCTAAGTTCGTCCTCTGACGGTACCTTCCCGTTGGCATATGGCATTCAGATTGAGCTGGAAAGATGTTTGTGTGTGCAGGCGAGCCTGCTTGCTAAAATACTCATAAATATAACTTCGAATGCTTCTTCCTTCGTAGCAGCATGGTAGCCAAAATACATCCAAACCAGGCTGCAGGCTTAGAGTAAGAAAAACTACTGATTGTCTGCAAGTTCTTCTTTCTGCAGCCTGAGTTGCCAGATACTGTGTAGGAAGGAATGTGTTTTCCTTCCAAACTAAGGAGCTTTGATGAATACAGCTACTCTGTGGCAATTATTGTGGTTTCATGGCCACTATAAGTAGCATCTGGGAAGAAATGGGCAGAGCCTTGTAGCTCAGCCGCTTGAGAAAGGCGTCCAGAGCGCATAGTTTTGTCCCTTGATTATTAAGAGAATGTACGTTGGCTCTATTGCGTCAAAACTGATTTTAGGGCATTTATTTTTTATCCAGCCCGGGTTCCCTGCCCTCCCCAAAGGTATCAGCTTGTCCTTGGGTGCTGCTTCTCCCAGCTGGGGCTCATTTAGGACTCCCCAGCTCGTGTTCATTTGAAAATACATAAAACAGGTCCCAGTCCAAAGCTGATGCATGTTTGGTGCTCCGTGTGTGCTCAGCCGTAGTCTGCAACCTTTTGACATGGCGTCTCTAACTACTTCAGATCTATGGCTTTATTTGAATTACGAAGTGTTAATACAGAGAGTGAGATGACTGGCAGGTGGATGCAGTGCTCTGAACTCGTCGGTACCAAGTGAATTTATTTTTGAGTCGATATCTTTCACTAAATCACTTCGTGCTCTCTTGGGACTCGAGGATCCTGAAGCTCCTGAGGCCTCATCTTGCCAAATGCTCTCCTGATCAGAATGTAGCCCAAGCTTACAAGAAGACAGCTCATTGCTGGATGCATTTTCTCACGTGATTGTGAAGTTGCACGGCGATCAATCCCTAGTATCTCCGTTACCGACAGGAGTTAATGGAAGTGTTTAGAGCTCGGCTTGTGCGCGGGACTCCCTTTTCTGAAGCAGAATGAATGAAAACAGTGATGACAAATACAGTGACTCAGATCACGATCCAGTGCTTGAGACACAACACTCCAAGCCCAGTATATAAGATTCATTTCCATTTATTCTTGCACTCAAGGTAGGTACGAAACCTCCGTGCGGGGGTCAGCATTTGCATGTTTGGCAATTAAGGCAGAGAGGAGGACGCCCCACACTCCGAGGCTGGTTTTGCAGAGTCGGATGCAATTCTAAATGTGCCGTGGTAAAGCAGAGGTCGGAGTACACGCTGGGATGATTTTGCCTCTCGCAGGAAAGGCATTCCCCTAATCCTGTGTGTCTCTGGCAGTGGAACTGGTGTTTGCTGGGTGAGGAACTGGGGCTTCTTCGTGTGCCTTAGGTGGGGGCTGCTGATGTGGAAAGTGCCCTCCCTGCTCTGTTCTCACACCAAAGACGGAAAGTTTGATTCATTTTAGCATACCAAGAAAAGCCCAAAACGCGTCGAGTCGCTCTAACGAATGTGGAGGGTATCCCAGTTTCACGGAGCTGGGCAGAAGACAGATGTGCCGTCCCGAAAGAGAAGATTGAACACGAAATGCTTTCTGCTGGAGGCTGTTATTTCTCTAGAGCGCTGGCAGCAGCAGCAGCGTGTCCTGCAGCGGTTTGAGAGCCGCCCAGTGCAAAAAGCTGTTTGCTCGCACCCCAGATGTGTGGATGCAGAGGAATATCAAGCTCTTGCAAGCGATGGGTATTAGTGCGTGCGTGTAACTTCTAATCTTCTTTCTCATATTAATCTTACATAAACATTATTCTTGGCATGAAGCATATCGCCTTTCCCTTTCACGTACTTCTTTGTTTAAATTTGACTGCGATGAGTGCTGCGTTAATGATTTCACCGTCAATGCGCTCTAATTATTCTATTCTTTCTTGGCGTGTTCGTTTCAAACGATAACGAGGCCTCGTGTGGGTTTTGCTGCTGTGCTGTTTAACACCGTGGTTTTAATTTGTACCGGTTTGTTCCTTCAGGAGAGCCGTTCTCTTCCCTGTGCCGGTCCTTAATGTCTCAGGAGGGACCCGTAGGACAGCGCAGGGTAAGGGCAGTGTCACCTGGAGCTGGTGGCGAAGCGGGCGGCACGGTTGGCGGTCCCTGTGCCCATGTCCCCACTTCAGGTCAATGACACATTCACTAGGTCTGAGCAATCAAGCACTCGTATTCCAGTTATTCCTGTTTCTCATTCAGGTAGACAGTTTGAAATTCTTGCATATGTTTGTTACTTTTCTATTAAAAAGAAAAGCTTACACACCACCATAGAACTTGTTTAAAATCCCTGGACCTGTAATTTCGCTGCTGCTCTGCGATGGCAGGAGGCTTTCTCTGCTGTGTGAATGGAGCTAAGAATAAAATAAACATGAACCTTTATTAGAAGCCACGATTTCAACAGCAGGTTTTGGCTTTGTAATTTTTGTCTAGGTATTGTTCTTGAATTCTTGGCTGGCTTTAATGGCAGGCTCGTCCATTGTTGAAAATGGCTGGGTTTTATTACTCTCAGAAGATACAATTTCCTTAATTTAAAAAAATAAAAACCCAAAACTTTAATTTTACTCTTACAAAACAGAGACACTTTAAAGTTTTAAACTGTCTTTTTAGAAAATTCCTGAAGTAAACAAGATGTGCTTGTATAACTTGCTATGCACTATGCTCATTTGTTGTTGGAACGTCTGCTTCAAGATATTTTTCAGCTGATAATTCTTTTTTAAAAAAATCTTAAAATATAACGAGGATTGTGCATTCAAATTGATAGCTGAAAAAATTACTCTAGTTTTGATTGTCGCTCTGTTTTAAGGTCTTTTGAGTCCCTTCTGGTTGTTCTTTTTAATTCATGATGCTTCCTTTTAAGAAATATCTTGTCGCATTCATGGGCTGTTAGTTAAACCACGTCTCGTTCCCTGAATGGGAACAATTTTCTTCTTCAAAGCAATAGTATTCCTGAGAGTACTAGGTTTGGATTAAGAAAAATATGAGCTCTTTGTATTTGAGAGTAAATTCTTTATTTAGGTCTGCTGAACAGAAGGTCAGGGGAAAATGCAGTAGGAAGATTACAGACTGTATTGATCGCTTACACCGTCACCACAACCAGAATCCTGAGGAATTCATCTTCTCGGTTGCTAATTGGTATTTGAACCAGTGTTAAATTAATCTTTTTCAGGCCCTCTGCGGGTCACAGTGGGAACGGGAGCTGCTCTCGGGTGATGCACCAGCAGTAGTTGAATACAATGGGCTGCCTTCCAAGTTCAGCAGGTTTTTTAAAAGCGGGAGCGTACGTTTTTGATGAAAAAGGGGTGTTCTAGGCAGGGTGTTTGCCTGTGTGCTATCAAGGAGACTGCGAAGAAGAAAAGGGAATTGCCGCTGTGGGTGCAGCAGGTCAAGGGATGCTGGGTTTATGTTAATTTTTCCATACTAGCTGTTAAAAAAAACCCGTGTGCAGGCTCAGTGCTGCTGTTTAAGATGCAAATACGGGTGGTTGCACGTAGCCACGTTGTGAGGGTCATTTGGTGTAGCTTTCGCTGTGAAATACAATCATAGTAATCTTTTGCTCAAGCTTGTGTCACTGTGCTTTTTTTTTTTTGTCACATGCAAATGCGACGTGTTTAATGTTCTTCTGTGCAAATGTAATTTCATTTGCAAAGCACGCCGAGGCGGCTGGACATAACTCTGGGCTTTGAGAGTGAGCTTTAAAGCCTGCTTTCTTAGCTACCTTTAAAAACGCTTGCTTAAAGCTACTTTTCAGTATGTATGTTTCTCAAGCCCGTAATTTTTCATGAGTTGTTGGTTGCTGTCAATTGAATGTGACTTCTTCAAATTGAAAGTCACTAGTGTGTTTACTCCCCGTCCTGTGTCACTCTTCACTTGCTGAACAGTAGTCTAGTTTGTATAGCTTGAGCCATTGTCAATTATTTTCCTGAGATACAAGTAAAAAGTTAATTTCTTTAAGCTGTGGATCACTGTATCTCTTCAGTGACCTGTATAAAAAATGTAAAGCTTGAATTCCAGCTCTACCAGAACACAGTACACTTGAATATTGATTGTTATTGTGTTCTACTTCAGTGCTGTTTCATTACTGACTTTTGGTAATAAATACAATCAAACTAACAGCTGGTGTCTTATGAATATGGATCGTGGATCCTATACAAACATGAGAAATATTCTGGGGTTTGGTGTCTAGAAATGCATCATTTCTATCTGCATGATAATGAAGTGTTATTTCAAATAGGTGGCGAAGGCAATCAACAAGGTTAATGTGATGGTGTGAATTATCTATTACTGAAGTTCTCTCAAATCCACCGCAGTTGGAAATGAAGAACACCCAGTCTTACAAACCCAGCCTAGTATTGCCCTAATGTGAGACCCTAACCCAAAATCGCCAGCCTGGAAAAACTTGTGCGATGTGACGGAGAAAGATGGATTTATAATACAATGCAAAGGAAATAAGTACGAGGAATGGGAATACACAATAAAAACTATACCGAAGAGCAGGATTAGGAGTTTGCTCCTTCTGTCACATCACAAGTACGAGGCCGTAACCCGCAGCAGATAATCCCTGGTAGCAGGAACGTGTCTTCAGGCATGTAATGTGCCTGGGGCTGGCCCTGGCCTCGGCTCCAGCGGGGCTGCGTAGCAGGCTCTGCCTTGTAATGCTTAATATTCTACTGATTGTGCATGCTAATTAATAACTGTCTGTGGAAATGCGCAGATGTTTAGATTTTTTTCTAATTTGCTCCCTGTATACCTCTAACTGAAGACAGGGGAACGCTTCCCTCATGTGCTGGATGTTATTTAAAACTTCATTTTATCGACCAGGCAGGAGCTGTGGGAGCCTGTGGAGGTGAAGCTTGTTTGCCCAGCTGAGATGGGAGCACATCTGCTTTTGACTCTTAAATATCGTGGGGGAGCTATAGAAATTCCCATCAAAGTCGCTCAGAATGCCCCGGCAGCCCTGAGTGTTCACAGACTGCTGAGTGCACCCCGGGCTTCTCGGGCGAAGTGGGGCCATGGCAGGCCTCCCATCCTTCGTCAGACTATAAATATATATATAGTTATACATCTGTTTGGGGCTGAAGAGCGTGTCAGACAAGGGAGGAGAAGCTCGGCCTTTCTAAGAGCTCCCTCCCTGGTTGCAGCCGCCGGGCACCGGCCTGGGGAGGGCTGGGCCTGCTCGGCAAACTGGGCCTGCTTGGCAAACTCTGAGCCAGCGGAGCCCAGAATGTTTATTTTTCAGGGTGTGTTTGTCACTTGTTGGTTCTGCTGTGACATTTCACACAGGTGCTGCGAACTCTGCTCCTGGGCAGGTGTGAGGCACAACCTGGGTGTTTCCAGACCTGGGTGCTTCCAGGGTTGATTTATGAAGCTTATTGACAATAGGAAATAAAGAATTGGAAACTGGGGGTTTTTTTGTATTTGTTTTTTGTTGTTTTTTTTTTTTTAATAAACCACTTATCTGGAAAACAATCAAGCACCTGGAAGACGTGATGTTTACTCCATCTCGAATTCTTGGCTTGCAGATTTACAATGTTCAGTAGCTGTTTCCAGACCATCACAGGTTTACATAAAAACACTTTCAGAAGTTTTCATAGACTAAACATCATAGACCAAACACCATAGTCACTTAAATGAAACACCGAGCTGCCTTCTTCACCCACCTCACTACAGACCCACACATTTTTAGGCCTGGCCATTAGACATTTCACTTCTTTGTAGTGCAAATAGGAATAAAGATTTCGTGTCTTGGAAATAAAAAATGAACGGTTGGGATGTTCTGGTGTTGTTTACCTCCTGGTAATCGAATGCTCTTTGAGGTGCACATCATCGGCCAGTTTTGCTGTGATAATGCTGAAGGCCATTTTGAATTTTAAAAATCCAAGCTGGGCGATCTGTGCAGTCATCTGCCAGCGATTGCTCTGAAAAACAACCATCGATACTCGGTGGTTTAGCCTGTACATCAAGCTTTGAATGTGAAGAACATAAAGGAATGTGTTTAGTGCTGAGTTTCTACTGAAATGTCCCTGTTGCCTTTGCCAGAGGTTTTTTTTCTGATAAAACATTTAGTGAGAAATAAATTTCCCTTGGACTCGGATTGTCTCGCAGTTGTACTTTGAGAGCAATTCAATGTTCGCAATTATGTTTTGGGATTTGAATTGTGTCGCTCCTATTAAAGGCTGTTTTAACATGCGGGCGAGGACGCAACGTGCGCTTTGGGACCCGTTTGGCCGGGATCCATCTGTTTGCCCTTTCAAAGGGTTCATCGGCTCTTTGTGTTCTGTGGGCAAAAATGGGACGTGCAGGTCTGGGGGTGACGCTGTGACCAGTCTGGGACTGGGCCTCTGGTGGCCTTGGTGGCCTTGGCTGGTGTCCTCTCCATCCACAGCATCAGGACATCTTCTCGGGTCCCTCTTGGATGTGGAGATGCTGTGGTGGGGTCCGTGGTGGACCCAGGGGGAGCGGTGCTATGTGCACCAGTTCTCTCCTTAGCTAAAAAAAAAATAAAAATAAATCTCCTTTCATCTTGATGAAAGAACAGATGAGAGAAAAAATTCCATCTGAAGTGGCTGCTTAATTACTGTTTGATACAGTGATGTAGTTTATCAAATTAAGTTGTTAGTGGAAATAACATTAGGGTAGAAAGCGTTTTTTCGCTCTAGAGCGGTAACTTTCAACTTGTTTGTCTGAATTTTCCGGTGTCGCCGAGGCTGTGTGGCTAAGTTAAACCCGTTTTTAATCTGGCTGCTCCTCTTAATGTTTTGTGAACACCATGGGAGTCATTGGGGGATCTCTTGTCTGACAGCACTGGTGACCGACCACAGAGGTTCCCAGAAAGAAATTGAAAATATGGCCTGGGGTGTTTGATCTGCAATTGAGTACATCTTAAAATATCTGCAAATAACCTCTTTCTTAACTTATCAAATCAGTTGGCTGGGTGAATCTAAATAATTAAACCAGTTTTAATGACCTGATTCGGTGTTAAGTATAAAGTATAAAGAAATTAGTCTTGTCATTGAAAATTCCTGCGGTGGTGAAGACGGTGGTAAAAATCAAAGAGAAATAGACAAAGCAACTGATGCGCAACTGTGCTTTTGTTTCGTGGGATGTTTTTAACAAAGTTAACTTAGAGATAACCAAAGGAAGTAAATATAATCTTAGATTACTAGGTGATTCAGTAAAGAAAACCTCTTTAAAAAGCATTGTATTGCTTAAATAGTTGGTGTAGTTGTAGCCAATCTTTAGGAAAATGTAATGCGCATAGTGTCTTGGGACATGCAGTTTGGATTCTGAAAAAAGCAGCACATAGGGAAGCAGTGTCTGGCTTAAAACTCACGGAGTTTGAGCAGGAAAATCACTGTATTGAATTGAAACGAAAAGCAGGAGTGACTGTCATGATATAAGTTTTCCTTTTCCTTGCAAGACTTTTTGGAAGATCACAACAAAATTATAACTGGGGTAGAAATCAGGGCTGATTTATTCTGTTTGGCACGTTTCTTGTGTTCGTGCAGCCTGTGGCCCACCAGCTTTATCCCGCAGCTGAGCATGGGATGCACGTGTGTGGGTTATTTCTTCTTTTCCTGACATCGTTAAGAAACAAAACTTGAAGCCGTTGACGCATAATTTGAACTCCCTGTAAGTCAACATGCCGATAAGTATTTCCCTCCTGTGCTAAGTGATTTATATGAAAAAGCTAGGGAGGTGGGGGGATTTTTATATTACTCAAATAGACAGAAAAAAGAACATCCAAACCCCAAACTGCTTAAACGTTCCCCCTCTTTTTAAGGTTTCATTGCCAGTATAACAACTTTGCTTTGGTTATATGCCACGTTTACCCTGATGTTCTTGTGGTGGGCAGAGTTTGCTGGCATTGCTCGTTAAATGCAAGAGGATTAACAACCAGTTTATTTCCTCTAAAACCACTGAACTATCAGGAAATAACTAAGCCCTAAAGTTTTAGGTTTGTGGAAATTATTTCCTCCTAATGCGTGGGGGGAATGTCGGAATCCTCTTATGTAAGAGAGGCAGAGCCCCGTGTTAATCCCGGGAAATGACGTTTAATGGCTTGTTTTGTCCTTTATTGGTATAAAGAATTCCTTGGAAATCAGCTGACCAGAAGTACCGGGAAGTATTTTTACCTCTGTTGCTGAAACTATTATCGCTCGGTAATTTCGCTAATCTGCTTTGCGGCCAGATTAGATTGGAAATGCCGCGGTGCAGGGAGAACGTGTTTGTGAAAACCACTCGGTGCCGCGGGGTGGAAGGACCAGTCCGTCATCAAATCCGGTGTCCCATTGCTGAGCAGTACTCGGAAATATTTATTGCCTTGGCTTGGCTTCAAGTTGACGGCGTTTCCTTGGGAGACAGCGTTTGTCATGTGAACTTGAACGCGTTGTGTTCGGTGCGTGGCAAAAAATGCCAGCGGCGTAAGTTTGAAGACAAAATTGCTGTGGTTTTATTCGGTGTTGAGAGTTGGTCGCTGTTGTATGAAAGTTTGGTATGACTAAATGAAAATGGCCCGTTCTAGATCTTTGCCACCTTCAGCTGCCACTGCACGTGTTTTTTTAAATGGATTATTATAGAGGCATTAATATGTCATATTGATGAATAAAAGCATTTTAAAAATGCATTCGCTGATAGATAAGCTGTGAAATATTGATGGGTATATGCAGCTGGTGGTTAAACTATACAGGATAGCTGAGGTAGCACCTTACTGGTTATACCGGGTCCCCTTAGGAATTTTGAAAAAGACAAATAGTTGACAGAGCTCTGTGCTATTATTAAACCCCTTTTTTTGGCTTATTTACAGGCAGCAGGAAAACAGTTTCACTCGATGCAAGGCCTGGAGCGTTGCTCATGTCGTGGAATTACCGACTCCAACTCTGAATTGCCGGCTTTCCTGGCTGCCCTACTTACTCAGTATAAAAACCCCTAATCCTGTGGATTTTATTTCCCTCTCTGTAGGACAGCAGTGAGTAATTACTTTTCTCTGGTGAAGGTAGAGATGCTGGAAAAGTTTAATTAATACCCATTAGGAAGTACTGCTAGTACTTTAATGAATTCATTAGGGCGAGGGCGCTTAATGTTCATCAAAATAGCAAATAATTGCAGCGGACTGAATGTTGTTTATGCTGTACTGCGTGTTCTTTCTTTTCATTCTGCAAAGTATTTCAGGGTATGTGGGTGTTCCTTAGCCAGGCACATCTTTTCTAACCCCTGTGTAAAGTGTACGGATTCAAACTGAGGTTTGGGTTTAGAGCATAAATCTCTAAATCTCCTGCTGCGGAACTGAGTAATGTAAGGGGAAAAGGTACATTTGGCTGCTCGGCCCTACTGCACTGGAAATATTTCACTGTCGCTTCGTTTTGCCAGCTGAATAGCGTTATTAATATGAATTTTTCAGGTCCTCGTTGGTGTCAGGGTCTGGTCTTCGTGGGACGTCCAATTTGTGATTTGAACCTGGAGTTACATAAATTTTGTGAATCACAAGTATTTGTATTGTTGAAACAATGTTAGCACATTGGTTTTTTTAAACATAAGCACAGATGAGTGATTTGCACGGTTCTTCATTTAAAGCTGTTTTCCAGTATTATCTCTCTGCCTTCAGAACTGTCGGGTGCTTTTCGAAGCGTCGGAAGCGTTTGTCCTCTGGTCTTTGCAGGAGGGAATGTGAAATTTGCTTTGTGGATGCTGCTTAAAATGGAGTTATTGTCATCAGATTGCGGTGGCGCTTCTGTTGGATCCTGGGGCGTCGTTCACCTTTTATCAACCTCTATTTGTACACAAATGCGTGGAGTATTTCCACAGGGAAGCTTTAAAGCATTCAGAACCTACCAACTGTTCTCTGCTTTTTCTCCCAGTGAAAAGTCCACTAAAAATAGGTTATTCTTCCATTCAGGCATCAAACTCCGATGCGTAATGTGAAGCGTCGTGCTGCAGGAATAGTAAAAGGGTTTTTACCTGAGGAACTTCTTTCCGTGGACTGTTTTTTCTTGCACTAGGTGAAATGCAGCGAAGAGAAAAAGGACTTAAATCAGTTTCTGCTTTGTTGAATCACCTTCAGGGGGCATAAGATTTGTTGTCCTGAAATCCTTATTTATTGCCTGTCAGCAAGTACATCTGATTCTTTTTTTTTCCTAACTGCACTGTGTTCTTAAGTGGTCCATTGCTCATCCTGGTTTGTGATGTTGGGTATGAAGGAAATTGAAAGAAAAAAGAAAACAGTACTTTTAAAAAAAAAAATGTATATATTTTTAAGAAGGGTGCTTTGAGAGAACTTTGTATCTTATCTAAGGAATTGGAAATGAGGACAGAAGCAGGGCCCTTTCTGCAGGCTGCTTGCAGCGATCTGGAAAGATTTCATGTTCTGTGTTACTTAGAAGCGCAGGTTTGAAATGCAAGGCGTGAGGCTTTTCTTACACTTAAGAAATTTGTGGAGATAAAAGTAAAATCTGCTGTTTGAAGTAACAATATAGATCTCATTCAAATGCAGGCAATTCGAGCGATGCCTGCAGGCTGAGCCGGACCTCAGTGCAACTGCAAACACTGCAATAAATACGTTTGGAAGTGGAGGATATTTGAAATTTTGCTCTTCAAAATGTATTCTTAGCATCCCTGTTGGACATGCATTATTTTTTTTTACGGTGGCAAATGACAATCAAGTGCTGGCCTTGTAACTGCTGCCGGATTCTGGCTCGGTATGAGCAGTGAAATTAAAAAGGGTCTTCATTGCCATCCAGAGTTTTGTGGGATGATGGGTATTGTTGGATATTGTTGGGACAGGTACCCGCTGTCAGAATTGCTTCATGTAATTCTTATAATCAGAGGTGTGGGGTGGTTTTTCATCATCTAGCTGTATGTTTTATTATATTGGCAAGTTTGTTTATATGTATATCAACTTATGTGGAAGTTCTATTTCAACAAATCCTGGAGACTGGCCATGTATATGATATTATATATATGTATATGATATTACATATCATGATATTATATATCACATACTTGTATTCAAACAGAAAAAGGAACCTTTTAAAACTCTTACCTTGAGGTTCATTCGCATCTTGAAATGAGGAGAAAAGCGTTTTGCGTAGAAGCATCGACTGTGGGTAACAGGAGTATCTGTGCGATGCTGTGCTCTGCGATAGCGAAGCATTTCAAAGAGATTATTGCCGAACCTGTACGCTCAGCCGAGGGTGACAGAAAAGGGAATGATGCAATAAATACAGGAAAAAAACTCCGGTGCTGTCAGTTTGGGTTTTCCTGTTGGAGAAAAGACCGTAGCTGCCTTCTGATTGATTGTGAATTGAGAACAGAAATGAGATTTGGCTTTGCCTTCAAAGCTGTCTTTTTATTTGAAGTGCTTTCTTACGAGAATTGCAGCTCTGTGTCAGTCCTGCATTTAGTGAGCTCTTTAAGCAGATTTAAGTGGGTCCAGCCTTCGGAGGCAGCTGTGAGCATCCCGAGCCCAGCGCAAAACTTCCATTACTGGAACTGCATCACCCTTTCTGCCTCATAGTCTGCCCTGTTTTCCCGAAAATAAGCCCTACCCTGAAAATAAACCCTAGCATGGTTTTTCAGGATTTTTGAGGATGCTCGAAATATAACCCTTACTCCAAAAATAAGCCCTAGTTATAGTTAATTTTAAAAGTCCATTTGAATAGTGTCCAGGCAGCTATACGTGTAAAAAAGGCATCTTTTGGAGCAAAAATTAATATAAGACTCATAGTTTCAGGGAAAGAGGGTATGCAAGCGTTGTTATTTTGCTTATGATATCTACCTGGTGCTGAACTTCTGGGGGTGGAAATTAAAGCGACTGGTGAGATTCCATCACTGAATTAGGTTGTCACGAATTAGATCGTCATCCAGGCGGTTGTTGTAGTCACCTGCTGGAGAGCAGTTGCTTTCCGCTCCATTCTTTCGAGTTTGATATTTGTTCACTGCCGATACGTCCGTTTTGTGCACTTCTTCAAAGAAGATTATCCTGTAAAAACTCTTCCATTGGAAATGTTACCTTTTTGTTTGTTTTTGCTTCTCTTGATAATAATTAGCAGGTAAAAGCCCAGAGGAGAGGCAGCAAATAAATCTTTTCGGAGTGCAGCGCATGGCGGGTTCTGGTGGTTTTCCATTCTGCGAGAGACGTGGGTTCATTAGTCATCTGAAGGTTGGTGTATTAATAGCTGTTAGTTAATAAACTCATTTACCAGCATCTTTCTCCACATACTGACTGACTGACTCCATTGGGACCGTTTTCTTACAAACTACCGGTAGATAAGAAACAGGAGAAATGCTGAGAAGCAGATGTTGCATGACCAAGTACCCAGCTGTGCGCTACCAAAACGGATCTCATGGTCATTAGTTAACAATTCCTTGGCAGTCAGAGGCATACGTAAAACAGTAAACACAGCACAGGGAAATAATAATAATATTTTTTTTTTAAAAAAGAAGGATTTTCTGAGGTTAAAGCACTGGCAGCATCAGTTGAACCATCTGTGTTGCTGCGGAGCTGACTGTGGGTAAGTCATAGCAAGGTCACTTGAAATGACTGAGTGCCCTTAACCCTTTATTGGTAAAATGTGAAATCTCTGTTTTCTAAGCGTGGGGTACATCATCATTTGAATGACACGAGACCCACAGCGGGGTGTCCGAACTTAAACTTATCAATAAAGGAAAATAATCGTTAGCGCCGTGGAGTTTTTACCTGCTGGTACATACAGATGTTTGGCCAAGGGCAGCAAAGCGCGGGAACTGACCAAAAAAAGCCGGGCGGACGCTTAAAGTTCGCTTTTAGAGTTTAGGTGTGTCGCTGGGATGGAGTTGGCATTGCTGTATCTATGGGTGAACGCATGCGAAGGAGGAAGAGAAAATCCGTGTGACCTTCTGGCTGTGTAATTTCGAGCTGCGGCTGCGCTTACAGCACTCCGCCCTCTGCAATAATTCTCCTCTGCAATGCATTTTTAAAAATTATTTGTTTTCTCGTCAGAGAAATAAATGAGCGTGCGAGGCTGTGAATGCATCATCCTTCCCGTTTGACCCCCATCGGTGCCCCCCTTGCCCTGCTGCCCCACAAAATGGCACAGCTTTTCCTGACGAGTTATTCCGAGCAGGAACCCACCTAAAGAATAAAAAGGTACTTTCTGCAAGGCGTAGGAAACATAATGTAACAATAAAATTTTTATTTTTTTAATTTTTTTTTCATTTTTAGCTCAGAGATGTGATTATGCATTTGGAGGCTTTGACCAGCTATTTTAAACTACTCTGGCATTGCCATTTGTTTCATGATTAGGACCAAAAGTATCAAGTACTACAGCTTTCTTCTGTAGTGCTGCTCCGAATAGATCGTGTCTTTATGTCTGCATTGGCTTAGATAATTTACAGTGTCATTAAGGACTTTTAAAATGTTAAGCAGGCTTTAAACTTTCTTAAGTAACTTCATGATGTTAGAGCATATGCAAATAATAAAACGGAAAAACATCCGTATAAATCTGTCCTGTTAATTTTTACTACATCTTGCAGATAATCTGCTTCTGGATTGGTTTTTATGCTTCAAGAATATACTGGGTTCCCAAATAATTGAGTTTATGTTACGTTTCAAGCAAGAAAAATATTTTTTTATATAATCCCGGCAGTAAATTCCTTGGCAAACTGTAATGCAGAGCACTGGCATTTCTGCAGATGGCAAGTTTCTGCCCAAGGAAGAAAACTAATTTAATTATATAATGGAAAACCCAGTCACTCCCTGCGAAAGGCTGTTTCTCCTCAGATGTCAGCAGCACGTACATGGTATAGAGCATATGGAAAACAACAATATGTGATTATACTCGTTATCTGAGGTTCTTCCAAGTAGCTGTTGTCGAAAAAGCTGAGCCGTGTGTCCCGATACCCTCGAGCAGCCTGCGGGTTTGCGTCTGTTTCCCTCTTTCTTTGCCACTTGCTAATAAACTAAATCAATACAGTAAATATTCAAATAATTCCCAGTTTTTGTGGGGAAAAAAGCAAGTGCTGAATTGTGGACTCACATGCACACAGCGCAACTGAATCTGTAATTTTTTGCTGCTACTAATGTTACCCTAGAGAGAAAATAAAATCTAACTAGGTTATAGTAATTGTACTTTTTGGGATAAATAGGTTGCTTTTATAGGAATCTAGTAGTTGAGCTTTATTCTTAAAATAGAGTTGTGTCTATTTTTGTAGTTTTCTGTGTGCTTAATCTGTAGGACAGCAATTGTTCTGCTGTTAGATTTACTAAATCACTCTTAGTTCACCCACCTGTTTTTTCTGAGTCCTCCAGAGTCCAAAACACTTTTATTTATGGAACACTTTAGAGTGGGAACAATAATGAAGCAGATTTTTTTAGTGAATTGGAAGTCTTCGATATCTATATCCTCCTGTAAATTTAAGGCTACTGCATTGTTTTACATCAGCTTATTGGTTCCTACTTCACGCTGCAGATTCTCTGCCTGCATGACCATAAAAATAAGTTATGAACAGTCGGTTAGGGCAGGAGATGTCATCAGTTAAAGCCTAATGAAGCTTATACTTCAGAGCAGGCTCATCTGCTAAAATATCGCGTTGGCTGAACCGCTGCCGCAAATGGGTGGGTTGATAATTGCGTTTCGAGTCGGGTTGATAACAGAGTCTCTTATCTCATTAAGCCCATCCGCGCTTTGGAAGCTCGTTTGGATGGGATGTGCCTGGACCTGGTCGTGTCCAACGCTCTGGAGCGTGTCCGGTGCCTTCGCTCCATGGGCTCCCGTATTGGCACAACTGCCGCCCCAAAGTTTAAAAACTTCCCCAGACCTCGCGCTGAAGCTGTTGGGTGCCCAGATGCTCAGGGCTGAGCTCGGGCAGGCAGGTTTGGACCCCCCAGGGCCGTCTCACCTCGCTCCTCCTGCAGCATAAGGAACAAGAAGGAATAGCTCGGCCTCAGCTGCCCGAATCTGTTAGGAATTTAGATGAATACAGCAAACGGTGGAGGTGAATCGCCGTGTGAACCCGTGCGAGTGCAGCACGGGCGTCAGTCACGGCCAGCACACAGCTGGAGTTCGGGGATTGTGCTGCCTGTCCGTATTGTGCAGAGAGCGCTGAGCGGGGGGTTCTTCCCCATTAAACTTGGAGCTGTCTCTAATCGATGGCGCCGTGACGTGGCGCAGCTGTGAATTCCGTCGGAGGAGTGCTGACCTGGAGCTTGGATGCTGGTGGGTTTAGTTGCTGGGGGTCCTGGGACTGTTGTGATGTCCCGAAAAGCCAGTTCAAGGAGCTCTAGTTCCTTCATAAAAACTGCACGATGGCTGGAATCGCTCCGTTACCTCCGCATCCAGCGCTCGCTGGGCTCCCTGCTCTTGCTATAAGCAGGACTGAGGAGCCCAGCAGAGCTGGACGCCCAAAAAAACCCCATCGGTGGCATTTCTGCATGTGGGAATGAACCACTCTGTTAGAAAACTGCTGTATTTTTAAGCGATGCGAGGCAGGGACGCTTGGGATGGGTCTGGCATTCGAGAGCCCAGTTTGCTGTTGTTTAAACTCGGTTTATGGGTCCGGCCAGGACGGACCTTGCGCTGCGACTCACGGACACGGCCGAAGGATCTGTGGGTCACCCAAGAGGTTTGGGATATACGGTGTCTGTAGGAATAGAGGGTGTTTGTCAGGCTCCCATGTGTGACATACGGTGTCTTTAGGAATAGGGTGTCTTTGTCAGGCTCCCGCTCTGCCCAACTCCAGACTGAAATAGGTTAGTGGGCCTAGAAATTATGCAGAGTGTAATTGCATGTCTTGCTTCCTATGGAAAGCAGGCTAAAAATAAACCTGTCTATGATTTGCATAAGTTCTATTCTAATCAGAACACTGACAAAAAAAAAAGAAAAGATAAAGGTCTTGGCATGTGAACACGTCCCCTTCTGCTGGGAAAACACTGCCAAGTCCCAAGCAGATTAAATGGCTTGTGTAACACAGAGCAGCTGCAAGGTCATTTTTCTTTGGGGATGTGACTGAAATGTGTCATTCTATAGAACCGCACGCTGCTTAAGCAATAAGATATGGTATGTTATACGTACGTCAGCGTCTGAAATGCGATGCTGTGGTAGCACAAACAGCAGGGCAGCTGGTTTTTGCGGAATATTACAGTAAGCGTAACCTGCAAGTGCCCCGGGTGGGATCCCTTGTTGGGGTGGGTATTGAGACAATACTCGTTAAATGTCAGTAAGTTTGAATTTACACTCTAGCTGCAGATTATCAAAGGGAAGCATTAATATTAGAACAGTTTTGGGACTCAAGTACCATCTTGTTCGGTTGTGTATGTTAATTATGCTTTCGACAGCAAATTGGTTTGTTTGCTGTCTCAGTAAATCATTTTCTCTAGTGTGAATAAACTAAAACTTCGCATTGTAAATTAAGGGAATGAATGGAAGATTGTTTATAAATCGGGAAAAACAAGCCACACTTAGCCGGAGGAAAATCACCTCTATTGCTTGGGTTACTAATCTTTGTTTTGGAGTGTTCCAGCTCTGTGTCTGCTCAATTAAGAGCAGACGAGATGATTTATGGATTATTATAACCTATGACAGCTACAGAAGACTCTGATTTCATGGCTCCAGTGGCTGGATTTGACTTTACAGCAGGAGCGGTGCAGGGACAGATTAACACTCAGCGAGGGATCCGGTGCGTATTTAGCCATTGTATTAATAATAGGACCAAAATACAAAATGTAGAGCGTATCTCTGCTTTTAGATACTACCCCACAGTAAATAACACCACATTCTCCGCAGTGAGTCTTAGTTGCTTCAGAAAGGTGTAGAACACCCCATCTTTCCCATGAATTAAGGTGGGATCCGTGCTGCCTCCCGGTGAAGTGTGGGGAAGGATCTTGAGAAATCGAGAATTAAAATATCTCTTGAAAATATGGCAAACCGTTATAAATAAGCAAAAGATTGTTGCTTTTTTTTTTTTTTTACTTCTCAAGAAAATAACCAAATCAAAGAGAGGAAAGTCTCCATATATAATATAAAAGGTCAAACCGTTCTTTTGCGGAAAGGGCTTTTGCATTTTTCTTCCCCACTGTTAAACTGAAGGAAATGGTTATGTTGGCATTTTATTTGAAACCCATTAATTATTTTAAATCATTCGAGTTTTTCTCATATCTCATTCAGTGTCTGATCTTCTATCAGAAACAGCTGTACAGTTCTTTGTGCTTTGCCTTTCTCCTGTTTAATAATGGCACATTAAAATACTTGGCTTTATCAGAGAAAACCCTGCCCGTTGGTGGTTCCTGACTGAGCTCCCATGGTTAATGGATTTTTGTGTGCGTGCAAGGTATTGCTATAATCACATCCAATACCAGTGTGCTCGGAGCTGCCATCTGAAAGTCTCAACGTCTTCGCTCAAAGGGTTTTAGTTCAAAAAAATCCTTAAGGTTGTGGGAAGAAAATGTACCAGGCTCTGCAAGCTTTTTTACTACCAATGCATCACATAAAACCAACTTAAAATGACGTCTGCTGTCATTCCACAGAAATTGCGCCGAGGCCGAGAGTGTCTAGAGATGTAACAAGACAAAGAAAAGCAGCGTTCAGTGGGAAATAATGAAGTGTGTGGTCCGGCAATATTGCCGACGTTTCTCATTGTTTCTCAGTGTCCCGGTATTCTCGTGGTGGAAGGCGCTTCTTCCCTCCGGTACAAACCTCCTGGTTTCCCAGCATCGGCTCCGTCCTCTTTGCTGCCACGATTCAGCCAACTCTGGTGCGTCTATTTGCAAACGGAGGCAATTATTAGTTGGGTGACAAGTGTTATTTTCAAATATCAACCAAATGGCACCGAAAGGCTCTGTCTAAATGCCATCTACACTCGGCAAATATTGTCTGTCTTCTCCCTTCTGCACTAAACAATAGATTATTTTTTTTTCCATGGAGGGTGAGGAACCCAGCCATGGATATTCACCATCTAGAGCCTTCTGTTACAGTTGACTTTGCTGTTTCTCTGCTGCCAAAAAGAAAAACCTGGAGGATTGCATTGTAACAGGAATATGTTACCAAGAGTTTATTGGACAGCATGTAACAAACTGCAATTAAACAAGGCTTTTAAAGTAAACCTTTCTTGTATTTGTCAGCTTTCAGCTAGTAAATGAGTCTGGTTTAATGGATTATTGTGGCTATGAAGTGCCTTGAGACTTGTTCTATACAATAGACCCTATGTAAATTCCTCTATGAATTGTTCTGCGTCTTATCATGTTAATGTAATTAGATGAATCTGACATTCTTAGCCTTTACTTTTTCTGAATTTGCACAATATCTTTAATGACACAGCCATAGTTCAGCTTCATGAAAGATCCTTAATTCAATTTTCTTTAAAGAAGATTGACCCTAGCAGCATTTAGCCACTTAACAACCTTTATTTCGCAGCGTGGTAATCAGCAAAAGCTCTGCGCCATGATTTCTCCTCAGCACAAAGAAACAGGATTTGCTATTGTAGTTAGAAGTTTACAGATTAGTTGTGTTACTCGGAGGAATTAAACTCTCGGGCAGGTCCTGCAGCTCATTCTTGGATGTGTTCACAGGGAAATGATGGGCAGGACGCCTGGGAGCAGGGGGAGCGGGTTGGGTTCACCCCCAAAAACCTCCCCTGAATCTGTCTCCATAGGACACTGGCATGCAGGAGGGTGATGCTTTTCATATGGCTGGTGTTTCCTAAAAATCTTTCTGTGATGCGATTAAAAAGTGTGGTAAAATAAAGCAAATGCTCCTCCAGGCTTTTGGAAAGCTGGGATTTGCTTGGCAGGGCTGTGTACAAAAGCTCGTCTCAAAGGAAGGACGCTGGAAAGCACTTCTCTCAAATTAGCCTTTGCCCGAAAGTTTTGATAATTTCTCAAATGCTCTTTTTTTCTTTGTTATAACATATTTTCTCCAGATGCTGGAATAACTTCCAAAACTGTGTAATCAGTTAATGAATATTTGAAAGCTTTTTTAAGACCTCTGACCGAGGAATTTAAAATATATTTTTAAAATGCTTTCTCATTGTTCAGAATCATAATACCTGTTTTGATACCTATCCGTATTCCCAAATAGTCCATCTCAGCTTTGTCTGTGCTCATCAGTTTCTCATCCTCAGGACTTTCCCTCACCAAACAACTTTCCCAAGTCGTTCCCCGATTCTCCCCCTGCTGATAACGGCGTCTGTAATTTCAGAAGAGTTCAGGTCCTGGTGTCTGTTGGTCTGCTCTGAACCCAAAGCTCTACAAATGATCCTGGGTTGAGGGAGGAGGTGAGAAGTCCGTCAGTATGGCCAGATTAAATAAGAGTGAAAATATATTTTAATGTGCTTTAATAATCTGTTGGTGGTGGTCTTTTTTATTATTAATTGCAAAATGCATCTTTTGCATTTCACATCCAGAAATAAGCGTCTAATCTATTTGGCTTTTCTCCCGCGTTTGTTCTAGGAAATCGGGTTTCATTCTTTACCTCGTCTGTTCTGTTCATTGTCAGGGGAAATTCTATCTCCTGTGACAGGTTGCTGTTTTCGGACAAATGTCACTACCTACCAGTGATACAGCAAATCAAGATGCCCTTACAGTATCCGAGCCAGAGACCTGCCCACCGTGGCCCTTTGGAGAACCTCTGCTGAATTAGTCAACGCTTGGCCTTTTCTGATGTTGGATCTGGCAATCAAAAGACGTGATTAATTCCGACTTTGGGAGCAGAGCAGTGTGGACCTACCACTGTTTGAGCCTCGTTAAAAGGCAAAGGAGCAGAAGCATCCATGTCACATTCCTGAGATGATTATCTGCTTTTGGTCTTTTGAACATCCTTGCAGAGGCTTAACTCCAAAGCAGCTGGTGGTCACCGGCTGGTGTGTGTGGCGCTTATTGAGTCCTGAGAACCAAACGCGGTGATTTTCCTGTTCCTTATCTCTTAGAAAATAGTGTTTCGTCTGACAGTGAGCTTGATTGCTCTCTGAAGCAGCAGTTACCCAGTGAATGAGCAGAAGTCACCTTGAGTGGAGCTCAAGCCCATAGTGGGACCAGGATCTCTGGTCCCAGATATGTTCCAGAATCTCTTGTCCCAGATGTGGTCATCTTCTCAACTTGCTTATTGCCCTGCATTTTCCTAGGGAGCTCCTACCTTAGCACTTGCTGAGTTGGGCATTCTCAAAATGTTTCTTCCTCTCTCTTTCTTAACTGAAATAATTTGAACCTCCCACGTGTTTCTTGTATGGGGAATGTAGGTGTGTGTTTTCAGTACTGACGGCTGCTGTTCTGTCTTTTCCATATTCTGTGGATATGGTGATTGTCTTGCGTGTTTTTAGAAATAATTTATTGTGCTCAATGACCGCAGGTGTTTGCATCTGTAACTCGTGTTAAATTATCCTATGTGAGTAGTCACTGAGGAATATCAGAAAGTTAATGTGTTACACGTTAATTATAATTTTGGTTTCCTAATGCAACGTACCTGGTTTGTGTAGCTGAAGGTTTCTTTAAATGGCTTTTGCTTAGTCACAGCAGAGATCCCTTAATCTTACTTTATGTATTGATAGCCTAGTTTTAATTAAACAGTAACTGTTTTCCACTTGATCAACCCCGATAATTTCTATTTTAGTTAGCCGCTTTTGAGCAAAGCCATTTAGCTCTTTTATTAGCCCTTAATGTGTGTTTCACGTGGAATTCTCGTATTCTAGGTTGCCTTTTGCAATCGCTGCTTATGTAACACACGATGCAGCCGCGTGTTAACCTTGGACTGTGTGGCATTCCGTTTATATTTATGAAACGCTGAATTTACGTTATGCAACTCTGTTTACGTTTCTCCTTGTGCTTTGTTCTCATTGAGAAAAAATTGTGTAGCGGTATCTAATCTGTGCTTTGGGTTTTTTTTGTTGTTCTTTAATGCTTAAAGCCCCCAGAGGACAGTAGTGCTGAGGTCAGTGTAGTGAGGGAGGGCTGTGGGGGTTTGGGGAGCAGGCAGTGAGTGATAGAAATTGGGAATTTGGTTCAAAATCCAATGATATTGGGCTGGGGCCTGTGGGGCCTGTTCATCCTGGCCTAGCCCCTGCCCAACTCTGGGGCCACCCTGGGCAAAGGCCTTGGCTGCGGCCCTGCCCACCTCCAACTTTTAGTGGTTTGTTTTGTTGTTTTTTTACGCTTTAATTCATCAGTGGAACACACCAGGACTGCAGACAGGCTTTTAAAAAATGTACTCCAAGAATGAGGGAATGCAGCTCCCTTTTCACATCTGTACCCTTAAAATACATTGTTGTGCTAAAGGCTATAGTGGAAGTGTAAGCCCTAGCAGTGAACTATATGGTTTAATAGGAAAGCCGCATGCTTTTAATAAACCTACTTTGAAAAACGGCTTTTATAATTAACAGCAAAGTATTTTTCGAAAAGTTTGAAAGGAAAAACGCCATCAGCGTTGCAGCTCTGTGTTAGCGTATAGATGCCACTGTCTCCAGGAGGTGTTGGCATGGAAACTTCACACTATAGCTCCCCGCAGTCACTGGATACGATGTTCCCTACCCCTACAAAGTTGTCACCTACATCTGTCTGCATAAAATGTGCATCAAAACGAAATGGAGAATTTCCACGTGGTTTTCAGAGCGATTTGTGGGATTGTCATGGATATTCCATGTATCAGCATTCGCCAGACGTACTTGTGACATTATTTTGCTGTGACTTACTATTGGGCAGCAACATGAAGTCTACACATATTCTCAGAAGTTATTTGCATGTTTCAACTTTGAGCTTTGCTGGTTTATGCTAATTTAGAAATTGACTTATTCGTGTTCTAGTAGCACCATGGCAATACTCATCAGTTTTTAACCACAACGTGTACACTTGAGCGTTTCCATGGCAGGTTGGATGTATAAATAGCTGTCTTCATCCTGCTTAGGTGCAGCAGTGAAGGCAACTTTACCGTTGCGGTTTGTGGTGTGACAAGAGAAATGGAAGCTGCAAAAACTCCCTGTTTGTTTCAATGATTCTGTAACTCTTGCTTGGCTCTGCCCTTCACAGCATTGTATTTTGCTGCAGTGGTACTCAAGCCTTCTTTTCTTTTGCAGTCACTTAGTTTTCCTTAGCAAGCTGCAGTGTGCATGTCCTTGTTTAAACAGTTCCTTTGTGGTTAATTTAAATTAAAACTGAAGACAAGGGCCTTGTGCCTGTTCGTCTTGTAGAACCTGAATGCTATGAAGTACATGATTCCTCTTGACTGGTCCCCGTGTTGCGGGTGTCATCCTTCAGAGGCAGCTCAGCAGCACAACAAACACCAGCCCGACATTTATTAGGTCGTTTTGGAGAGTCGGATACATGAGGTTCTCCTAAAAGCCTGCGTGAAACAATGTAAAAGAGCATGTTCGACTCCTGAAGGGGGAAATATCCGGCTTTTGCACAAGAACAAGCTCTGGAGGTTGCCTAAAGCATCCTTGGTATTACTTTATTTTCCTGCTTTCTAATGCACACCATTCTCTATGTGACTTTCTGTCATTTTCTCTCCGCCTGCTCTTTAGTTTGACTTTCTTGTGTTTTCCACAGGCAATCCTTTCAATCTTCAGTTTAGTCGCCTTGGTCTCAGAGTATAGTCCAATCTTGAAAGTTTTAACATTAAGATTAACCCTTCATTGTTGGCATATCCCTGGTAGCAGCTTTGCTTTTTTTTTAGACTGAGTCAATATTTATTGAAAAGGGTTTTAAATTTTAAAACATGAAGAGGGCAAGATCAGTGAATAAATGAAGTCTCTGTAGTTCTAGAACTAATGCAGATTTACACCCCTTGCCAAGTTTTTCCAACATGAGCATAGCTGACAACCAGCTTCATCTGCCCAAGTGAAATACGTGTGTATTGATCCACCCAAGTGAAATATGTTTGTATTGTTAAAGTGCAATTCTATAGATCTGGCTTTGACAGGGAGATGGATGGGCCATTTTAGTGGTGAAACATTTTTTAATGTTGAGAAACTATCTTGTCTACAAACAATAAAGCGATTTGTCGTAACAAATGGAAAAATATTTTTCTTGCTGGAGATTACACCATTTGTTTTCATTTTCCGTGGCATGTTTTGCTCATTATGCTGCAGGAAGCAAATCCAAAGTTTTATAAAGAACAGCTCATGATGGCAAAACAGGGAATTGAGCTGGGGGATCACGGGCCTGGGGGAGCCGCCGATTTACTGCGAGTTCCATGTTTGGGAAGGAGTCGGGGAGTTGGTTAATTCATGGGCAGCACAGAGCTCTATGAAGAGAGGGCTGATAGGTGATCTTGGTTTTGCTTTTAAATACTTTCCAGCATGCCATTGTTCTGCTTGGGAGGGAAGAGGGTGCAAACTGAAATACGGTTTGCTGGTGGTGAATGGTGGTCGCTGTGGTAATGTTTGAGATGAATGTAAGGTGTGTATCTGCCCTTAACTTGTCAAAAAGGGAAGGGAAAGTGTAAACGTACCAAAATGTGCAACCGACTTTGCAGCAATGGCACGTGGTTGGGAGAACTTGGTTAGTGGTTGGAGGGTTTGCTGGGTTTGGGTGGTTTTGGCTTGTTGGTTGTTTTTCCAAATGTGACATTTGAAGTAAGTACAGCGATCTCGATTTAAGGCGAAGGTGAGCTTTGCATTCGGACCGACGTGGCCCTGTGCCCTGCTCCATTCTCAGGCCTCTCCAGGTGTTCTCTCCAGCAGCTGCTCCTGCCACATCGCTCCTACGGCAGGTTGATGCATTTCGTGACCTGTCCTTGACGTAATTTAAAAGGAGCAGTTGTCTGTTCCTGCTTTTGTTCCTGCTGTTCGATACACCAGCACACGCCTGCTACTGGCCATCCACTGGATTGGCTTTTGGAGACAAAGACCGAGTCTTTTTCCCTAAAGCTCCGAGTGTTCTGCTGTAGTACGTAACTTAAATTTATCAAGGTCACTGAACCCTATTTAATGTGCTCTCTGGGAAGATGACAGGGTACAAAACAATCTTTTGTACCCTTCTGTCAGAAGGATGAAGCAGTAATACAAGAGCTCAGTTATTTGTATGCTGAAGGGGCCGTGGTTATCTCGTGATATGACAGATTCACTAATGATACCTGACAGAACTATTGCAAAGAATAATTGTAAAAAAACCCTCTTCTATCAAGCAGCGCTTTTAAAAAGAAAATATTTTCTTTCTATAATACCAAGAATGTGGATTCCCATGAGACAAAATATTGAGTTCAGGTACCCAGCCAGTAGGTGTAAATTGAAGAGGAAGTATTACCACTATATTTTCAAGCAGTTTCTTGTCTGTAGAGACTTTTAATTTTTGAAATAGATCCTGTATTTTAATACTTTTTGTTGATTTCCGAACAATTCCAGAATATAGTCATTGTCCTGCTTGGGAGATGCTGAGGTTGGATGGTTGTTGCTGAGCTGTGCTTAGAATCGTGGAGCCAGTTTACACCAGCAGAAAGTCCAGGCTTGGGAAGTGTGGAATGGCTTTTCTGTCTATGCCGTTGCATTTAAAACAACCCAAGTCTTTCTGCTGCTTTCATTTTTTGGAATGTTTATAGCATTGAGATGTCATCCTCGTTGCGAGATCCTGCTTAATTTTTACCAATTATTCCTGTTTGTTGCTTTTTTAAGGAAAAGTCATCAACAAAGACTTGCGCCACTACTTGAGCCTTCAGTTCCAGAAGGGCTCCATAGACCATAAACTCCAGCAAGTGATCAGAGACAATCTCTACTTGAGAACCATCCCTTGTAAGTATGTAAAGATCAGCCTCATTTGACTAACCGACATGTTTTCGAGAGCTTTAAATGCATTCTCTCCTAATCTGGTTTATAGTTCTGCTTCGCAGCAGGAACTTCTGCAAGTGGCTTTGCTAGAGTAGTTTCATATCTTAAGTTGCAATGAAAAGGTACGGCCAATACAGGCCGACAAAACAGCGAAAACATCAGCACTCGAGCTCAGAGTACTCCAGGAATATCTGTGTTTTACTCATCGAAGGTTTGTCAGTTGTTGTTGGGATAACCAGAGCCACCATGGGAAGCAAACCTTCCTCGGCGTGAGCAAACGGTGCAGACACGACCTGGTATTTGTCAGCGTGTTGGGGTTTTTTGCACAAAGAGGAAACTGAGCCCTCGGAGGGTCACACACATCAGACAGAGCAGCGCAGCTGGAAGGAGAATCGCGGGAGGGGTTGTGTCCAAAAAGGGTCCCAATGACCCAAGATACAGGGAACTGTTGTTGGCTCATCCTGAGAACACAGCACAAGGAGGTGGTGGGAAGAGGGAAAGCGAATCCGTGGTGCAAGAAGAGGAGGAAGAAACTGTGTGGACAAACTTCAGCGTCACAGCAAGAATTAATTAATCAGAGAATCTGGCTGGACCTGTCCCATTGCTTGTGCCAGCCCTTCTGCTCCGAGCATCTGCTGGCATCTCTCGGTCCAGCCAGCGCAGGTGTTAATTCATTTGCCTTTAGCGAGGTCCCTAAAGGTCACTGCTCCCACCAGTTCCACTTTGTAGAAAGCACGGTTCAAGGTACAGGACACCCTGGCACACCAAATAGCCTGTCGTTGCTTCTCGCCCTTCTGTGCCATTTAATTCCTTAATTATCACAAGATCGTCCTTTACTTTGTCTCGGAGGTTTGCTGATTATAAAGGCTCGTTGCACTAAAAATGTAAAAGTTTGTCAACTAATGTTTTTGCAACTGCAGGAATTCCATTCTCAATTTAGCATCGTTATATTGAGCGCACCCAAGAGTTTGTGACTTTCTTAAAGGATAATAATAGTGAAAGGCGGTTTTACTAGCAGCACTTGCTTATGCTGCTGCCTGAAAAAATTGACATGTGCCTTTAAAATGCTGTTAGGTTGTAGGCAGTAATGAATCAGTGGAGTCCTTTCCAGGAGACCTTTAATTAAGCTATTATACCTATGGGAGGCCTGTATTTATAGACATAACACTTTGAGAACTTCTACGTTAACACAGCAATTTACTGATTACTTAGAAAAAGCTTACCTATAGCTAGGGTTTGGAGTATAGATGAATTACACTTTGAATTATAAGGTTAAAAAATAGGTTTTGTGCCCAGTTATGGGTTTAGTGGCCCAAAAATCAAACGTGCTTAGTCACACTGAGCTCATTACAAATGACAAGTTTTCAATTCACTGCCCATAAGAAAGAATTCTCTCTAATCACTACCTCACCCAGCTTTTTTTCTTCTCCTTCCTCAGCACCAGAACTGTCATTGCTACGTAATTTATTAGCCTCGTTTTTATACATTATTGTTCACTTCCTCACCACTGTTGTAACTTATATCTTACTGGAGTGACACCAGCATTGTATAAAGATTCCGAAATACGTTGTTTTTACAGAATTGTACCTCCAACAGGCAGCACTGAAGTATCTTAGGAGAATGTTTTCTCTGTCTTCTCAGGCACTACACGGGCTCCCAGAGATGGGGAGGTCCCTGGCGTAGACTATAATTTCATTCCCGTTGAGCAGTTTAAAGCACTGGAAGAAAGCGGAGCCTTGCTGGAAAGCGGAACGTATGACGGTACGTTGACGATGTTTGATGGAACGGGAATAAGGACCCAGCACTCACGTCCTGTGTCTTGCTCTAAGTGCAGCTCTTTCTACCCAGGAGGTACCACTTTTCCTGGTAGAGCAGCAATATTAAATCTATTTTTGTAGCACCTGTGAGGAGGAGTAGCAGTCTCATTTTGAATCCCTGTAGTAAATCACAAGTTGTCCTTTCAACCAGTCTTAATGCAATCTGATTATTTCCCCTATTGCGTTTTTGAGGAAGCATTCTGAAAATGTTTGTCTGTGCTTGGTAGAATTTTGTTTTAATGGAATTCATAATCCATTTTGCTTAAACCTTTGAGAACAAAGCCATGTTCTTCTCGGAACTGCGCATTGAAAGGACAGAAGGCCGGGGAAATTCTGAGACATCACAGGAAAAAAAAGTATTTTGCGATGAAAAATTGAACAGCGCTAGACTGGATTGTCCAAATGTTTAGCAGCTTTTTTTTTGCTAAATATGATGGAGAAAAATATTGTAATGAAGGTGGTGAACCCTCAGGAACCGGTTTTCTAGAGGAGTCCTGGAGATGCCATCACACAATGGGCTTTTGCTTCACTTTGGTTTGTTTTGAAGGGTTCGAGGGCAGCCAGAGAGAAATTCAGGGTTCCTCGCATCCCTGAATTTACCAGATTTTAAACCTGCCCGTTTTTCACGTGTTTAACAAACATTTGATTTAAGCAACTTGAAGCGCATACCTAGAGGATTTCTTTGGTAAGTGGTGGTTTTACTGACACTTGAATTAATTCGATTGATTCCTCCCCACAAGAAAAAAGCCTAAAGTAGAAAATTTAGCAAATTTAGACTAAAGTAGCACTTTCTTTGTTCCTTAGCTCCCCTTTTTCTGGCTCTCACCACTTCCATCCTCTCCCTCACTGATATTTTCAGAAGGGTTTCTTATTTATTATTTTTTTTACGTGGTCAAACCCATATCCAGCCACCAAATGTTACCCCAGCAAGAATTCTGGGCAGCTCCCTCACTGTGTGCTCAGTTCCCTAATAAAAATCATATGAGCAGTCAGGAGAGAGGTCAATTGCCGAAATTCCTATCCAGAAAACAACAGATGATTCCTAGTCTTTGTGTTTTAGATAAAAATATTGCAGTAAAAATCTGTTCCTTTTTCTCCAGTACAAATCAGTTTTAGATGAAGCCGTATCAACAGATTTGTTTAGCAAGTGTATTGTCAGTAGATTGTAGGACTGTAGTTTTTAAATCAATTACTTGTAACTGTTTTTCTGTAAACATACTTGGTTTCTGCACAAAATTAATTGATGTTTTGACTTTACTGTGTTTCTGTTGCTACATATTTCTCTGCTAATCAGTTATCAGCATAGAGAGTAAGAACAATTGATTTTCACTGTTTTGCTGCTCTCAGGCTGTACCCTGAGTATCTTTATGGAGCATTAGTGAATTCCAGGCTCAGTCTGACTTTTTCTTTGAAAACGTGGGGCAGGATAGAAATTTTGAATTAAATGTATTGTTTTCTGATGTCCAATAGCATCATTGGCAAAAAGACAAGGTAGGAATACATAAGTTTTGATTGTCAATTGGGTTTTGATAGTGCCAATATCTTCTTAAGTTACAGTTCAGATCTTTCACCAAGAAAACGTTACGTGGGCAATAAAATATTCACTGCCAGTGCTTTCAGCAAGTGTCGGTGCTTTAGAAATCCGTATTTCTGTCTCATTGTCAGGTAATTTTTACGGCACGCCGAAGCCTCCAGCAGAGCCCAGCCCCTTCCAGCCCGATCCAGTGGATCAAGTTCTGTTTGACAATGATTTTGATACCGAATCGCAGAGGAAAAGAACCACGTCCGTCAGCAAAATGCAAAGGATGGAGAGTTCTCTCCCCGAGGAGGAGGAAGAGGAGGAGAAGGAAACAGTTAACGGCAGTGGAGGGCCAGGTCGGTTGACAAGGGGAGGAATTCCTTGAAGTGTTGTATGGATAGATAACAAGTATACAAATAACATCCATGCTTGCTTGACCTGCTTCCTTTTTTTTTTTCTTTAAGTTTTCTAAAAGTTTGAAGGCAGTTTTCTATTCAGAGTGGTGCTTTTACTCGATTTTGAAATGATCTTTTAAAAAGAAACAGCTGTTTTCCCAGCCAGATGTGCAATTGCATCATAAAACGCACTGCTCAGTAGAGAACATGTAGTGCTGGGCCTCGGCCAGCTACACGAGGAGGAAGGAAAAATTTATCCACTCTTCAAACAACAGAATCTTTTGCAGAGTATAATTCATCCCCTGTAAATGGTATTGTTTAATTTTGAGGAGATTACTGAATTTGCATGCAGGAGATTTTAGCAAAACGATTGGTTTAAGAGGCCACGCTAGCTCATACTGTAAAATTTTCAGATGATTTTGCTTAAGGGAACTATCACACAACCTGAAACTGCCCGAAGGGGAGTTTGTGGAGAGAAATACATCAGAATATGTTGCGACTGGACCTAATCTTGGAGGGTGGTAGGCTTGCAACACCACAGCACAGTTGGGTGTGGGTCAAGGGCATCATGGTGTGATGGACAATACCAAGTTAACCTTGGGACGGAAGGGCAGAGTTCTTGCATTTAAAGTTTTCTGCAGGGAATTTTGGGGCATTTTCCTTTTTGTGGCTTGCGGGAGGGTGGTGGTTGTTTTATTGGCAGTTTGCTTCTCCTCTGCATTTCATTCTTTGGGGATTATTAGTAGGATTTGATGACATTTCAAACGCCGTTCTCTATATAGGAACGGCAACAAAGTGTAGTCGACTTGGATTTCTGCCAGTGTTGATTTTTCAGCGTGGGCTCAGACACATAATACGAGGTTAATTCTGTTTGGCAGGGGAAGAGCAGAGTTCAGTGTTTTCATGTCAGCTTTTCAAAGTTCACAGCTGAAAAAAAAAAAAAGTGGAAAAATGCACATCACATACAGGGACGTGTTTGACATCCACTCGTAGCCAGATTGAGAGGGTGGTTCTTTGTGAGAAACAACATAAACAGCTGACAAATAGTAACACTTTCCCCGAACAACTGCAGAAAACAAAGAAAAACATTCAGATTCTCCTGACTGGATGAAACCTGTTCCCAGCTACAACCAGACAAGCAGCTCCATGGACTTCAGAAATTACTTGTCGAGGGATGAGACCCTGGAACCACTGCCCAAGAACTGGGAGATGGCTTACACCGACACGGGCATGATCTACTTCATCGAGTGAGTAAACCCGCACCACGGAGCGTTCCTGTGCCCGTCCGCGATCCTGCTTGCTGCTCTTATACCTCTCCTTCCTTTGCTCCTACCGCTTCTGTTTCTCTATTGAGTTTAATATGTTCCTACCGTTCCGTTCCTTACTGGTAATCATCTATGCTGCCATTGCACAGGAAAACCTTGTGGTTCCACGTGCAAATTCAGCTTGTATATAATATGAGGTTTTTTTATCTCACAAAATACAAAGCTGAGTGGATGTTGCCAGGTGAGTTGTAACAAATGTCTCTGAAATCTGAGAGCTTGTTTATTCTTCGTTGCTTGTGTTCCTTGGCTGGGAATGCACGCTTAAAAATACAGACAGCGCAGATTAAAGCCCAGGATAGGAAAGCAGCTCTTATATGCACATGTGAAACAGCATCATTTATTGATTTCTAAAGGAAACAAAAACCTTACTGGGAGTTAAGCATAAGAGGCTAAAAATGTTTTTTCCTTTCAGGTGGAAACAGCTGATATTCCCACGTGAGCTCTTGGGGGCAGGGGAGCGTGTTTGTGCCTCTTAACATTTCCCATCTGTCCTGGAGAGTCTCCAGGGTGCTTGTACCTCTGAGCATCATTGTTGCCGTTTTTTAGCATTTTATTTTGAGGCTGAGGCTGAAATAAAGGTTACATTACCTAAAGGCTACGGTTTGCGCATGGTGGTAGATATTTAAAAGTTAAGGTAAAGCAAAGCTTTAGGGAGTTCGCTCCTCTAATGGGCTGTGTTCTGCTCCACAGTCACAACACCAAGACAACCACGTGGCTTGATCCGCGGCTCTGTAAGAAAGCCAAGGCTCCTGAAGACTGTGAAGATGGAGGTGAGATGTTCCGAATCCATTTGTTGCCTGTGACTGGTACATGTCTGAGTTTGTCACAGCTGGGTACGATCCGTTATTGCTCCGCTAGAAGCTTCTGCCCGACACACGCAACTGGAGGCGGCGGATTGTGGTGTCCCTGGTTCGGTGGCAATAGGAGTTTACATCAGGCTGGGAGAGCCTGTAGTATATTTTTCCTGGAGTAATGGAATCTGACTGAATTCTGGGTTTATCTGTGTTCCTGACACAGGAACGAGATCTTTTTTTCCAGCAACTGTGATTGCTCGGGAGGGAGCTGCACATGTTAGTGACGATCTCACTAGAAATTGTTGTGTGGGTGGAATATGGCAGGAGGAAAAGGTCCATAAGTGCTAGAATACAGGAGTAATGAAGAAGATAGAGCATATTGCTAATTTATTGCATATATTGCTAATGGTACCTATTGCATGTGAGGTGATATAATAATTAATCGCATAAGTAGGGGGAACAATCTGACTCCCTTCACCTCTTCACACTGTTGCTTCAAGACTTACGGGTCAGGCTCACGACTGGCCTACAGACAATTCCTGCCACCATTTCCTACATAGTCATGCAGTTTAGTCCGCTAGAAAACAGCACCAAATAGTTTGTGTCTTTGGCAAATGCCTGACATGTTACAAAAACTGAGGCAGATTCAGAATAGCCAGTCGTCTTCCTCAGTAGCGCAGCCTAACAATTAACAGTTCATAATGAAGCCAGCTGGAGCAATGGACGCATACTGCTGCTTGTTAAACATATGTGCAGCTCGCCACAGGATTAAAAGAGCACTTTAAACAGAGAGATGCAGGATATCCAGATGATCAACATTTAAATGAATAGACCCACTGGGTCTTCCGTCAAACCCTGTGGAGCGGTGCTGGTATTAATAATTGGTAACATGCTGTCGTACACTAGGAAAATTCCTGTTGCCACCAAACTTAGGGCAGCCTCAAACAAGATTACATAGCAATTTTATCCTTCAAATGTCTACCTACCTGACTGTATCCATTATTCTAGTATTTAAGTTTCTATGGTCAGCATAACTAGAACAGTAAAGCTAAATTCTGGTATTTGCAGATAGTTTTTTACCACCATGGAGAATTTTGTTCTTTTTGCTTGCAGAACTTCCTTACGGATGGGAAAAGATAGAAGACCCTCAGTACGGAACATATTATGTTGAGTAAGTGCTAATTATTAATTTGACAGAGTTATAAATTGAGCAGAAAATAATGAAGCTCTTGACATGCAGTGTGTTATGTACTGACTCACTGGAATGTGTTTCTTTTGGAGAGGGAAAAGCAAGTAGCAAACCAAGTCATTTATTAATGGCAATGAGCTGATGTAATTTTTCTCAGCTTTAGCAAAAATGGGATCACTTGACTTAAGAGTGGCACCTGATAACTGCAAAAGAGCAAAAGTAACTTGTATCTTATTGCTGTCTCTGAAGAGCCAAGTAAATAACTGCTGAACTGCTGCAAGAGCTCTCCTGAATCTTCTTCAGGTCAGAGTAGATGAAATCTTTCTCTAACCATGGAGAAGGAAATTAGCGGAGTTGAAAATGTTACCTTCAGAGAACAAGCTACCAGTTTTTGACTTTGCAAAGCCAACACAGGCATTTAAATTCTGCTCAAACTGGTTGTTTTTTTCCACTCTGCTGTACCACTCCAGTATCTGCTAGTCAGAAGGTGATGTCTGAGTTCGTAAACATTATAGGTAGATGGAAGCAACGCACAGGGTCAAGAGAAAAAGCAGCTTTTCTCAGTTCTAAACTATTACAGCCTTTTTAAAATTTGCAGAGTGGAGTGAAGGTATGCTCTACTTAATAATTACAAGAAGGAAAATTGTACTGGCTCTTAAAGTAAATTGAGTTGTGGAAAGAACAGTAATGCTTTCAGCGTTGATTATGATAGTTTGGCATTCATTCCTCCAGAGCATTAATTTGAGGTAGTAAATAATAGTATTTGTAGATGGCTCTTTTGTGGTTGTCTTTCTGCTGAAATCCTGATCTACCTTTTGTATGTCTGCAGTCATATTAACCAGAAAACTCAGTTTGAAAACCCTGTGTTGGAAGCCAAAAGGAAAAAACAGCTGGGACAGACTGATGGTGGCTCCTCAAAATCAGGTATCACTGGATATTGTGTTCTTCGTCACTAACATCTTTATCTGTGAGAATGTGTCATAAGTAACGGATTTTGGAATTCATCGAGGCTTTAGCCTCATCTTTTTGCTGCCCATTGTGGTGTTGCCCTCCCAAATCTGTAGGCTTTTTTGAATGATCTTTTCATGTTAAAATTGAACTGAGACCTTAAGACTGCTTTAAAATAATTTTGATCGTTTGAAGCTGATTGTCATAAGCAGCTTTTGAATATATGGAGAGTTAGGAGAGCCAGCTGGAAGATGCAGATAAAACCACACCTTGAATTTTATGCTTTTGATCTACTTTAAGCTTGGTATTCAAGGGTTAGAGTGTAAAACTGGCAACTGTGGGCGGGAGCTTTAATTCCAGCTCTGTCGAAATATGTACAGTAGCACTCTTGGTGTTTCCAATTCAATTAACTCAGCTGTGAAATGAGTGTAACAGTGTCTCGTTTGCTTCACTCCATAACAGCGCTGCACAGGTTAACCAAACAAATCATTAACCTTTATGACACCTTAAAACAAAAACCTTACCAAAACTAATCCTGGTTTCCTACCTTCTTGTCTCTGTATTCCATAATTCAAAAGGACTGGAGAAGTCCGTCTTCACTAGAGATCCATCCCAGCTCACAGGAGCACTAATACGGACGTCGCTGAAAAAAAGTACGATGGGATTTGGCTTTACGATCATCGGAGGGGACAGACCTGATGAGTTTCTCCAGGTGAAGAATGTGTTAAAAGATGGACCCGCTGCACAAGATGGGAGAATCGCACCAGGTCAAGTATTATTTCTCTAAACTTCCATTTCCTGTGGTGCTTTTAGAAGCACAGGAGGCTCGATGGCTCCATCCGCTGACTCTCAATAGGAGCACCTCACTAAATGAAATGATTTTCGTATTTGTGAAAGATCTGTGCGGAGCAGTGGCTGAAAAGGAAAAGCAGCGATGTTCTAGGTGCACGTCTACTGTTTTGCAAAGAACCTGCAGCAGGAATGAGCGAGCAAAGCTGCGTGAACTGGCCAAGTGAGGAAACGAGGGATGAAAGTACCTGCAATCCATGAAGAATTGCACACTTTTTCATTGTTACTATACATTTAATTAAGTCAACTATAAGCTTACTGTAACATACAGCTTACGTACTAGAAAAGGCAAAATGCTTCTTTACATATCACATAGGCTCTCTCACTCTTCAGATAAGAAGAGTTCATGCTTTTGATGATTTAATACTATTTAGTTGTGAAATGAAACAATTTCCTGCTTTGTTGCTGGCCTATTGTTTGAACTTGTTTGTGTGTGGTTCATTTTCCTTCTGTGTAAACATGGAGATGGTCCTGCCCCATTGTGTTGTGGCGCACACACGCTGGAATGAAAAGATGTGTATCTGTTCTTGTTATTCATGTAAGAAGAGAATTCCTGTTTACTGATGCCCCGGCATTTCAGTGATAAGACCGTCTGCTTGCTGGGAATATCGTATTGCAGATGCAAAGTTTCGTGATCAAAATAATGCAAATTATGAAAGGAGGTTTCAGGATCTGAAGCCTACTGCCACTTCATTTCGAAAATAGATCCTTAGCCATGTGTGGCAAGAGTGCAGAACGTGTGTGGGCGCAATCCTAGCTTAAGTTCAGCCAGTCCTAAAATAAACATAGGACCCCCCCAAAAAAATCTGATTTATTCTGGATTGAGTTTAGGATGCTGTACAATATGAATTAAAGTAGAAGACATCTGCTTGCAGTGTTGTGCGTGCGCTGCTTCATCTCCTGTGGCTCTACAGTATCGTTTTTAAAATCTGCTGCAGATTAAACTTTATATATTTAGCACACTGTGTTCTGAGATGAAATAGAATCGATGCAACGAGGAAATCCTTTCTGCTTTTTGGCAACAGATAGCCAAGAGGTAATAGCCCAGCCACCCTGCGTTGTTAGTTTTGAGGGCTGGACAGCGACTCCCTCCAGTTGGGCTTTTGTTCTGGGGCTCAGACCAACACCGCACAGATGTGGGTGGTTTCATTCCTGTTTTTGACGCTGTTGAACTTTCTTTTGTAACAGGTGATGTCATTGTAGACATAAACGGAAGCTGCGTCCTTGGCCATACCCATGCGGATGTTGTCCAGATGTTCCAGCTCGTTCCCGTCAACCAGTACGTGAACATGACTTTGTGTCGTGGTTATCCTCTTCCCGAGGACAACGAAGACCCCGTGGTGGATATCGTGACAGCCACACCTATTATCAATGGACCGCCTGTGACCAAAGGAGACGTTTGTGTCACCAGCCAAGATTTAATAGCAGGAACAGTTGTGTTGGACCAGAACGGAAAAATGGGCCCTATGTTGGTCAATGGTCGTCTGAACGGCCCTTCCATGGACATGACTGAGCAGAGGATCTCCCTCGCGTCTTCCGGAGGCTCCCAGCCCGAGCTGGTCACCATTCCCCTGGTCAAAGGCCCTAAAGGCTTTGGGTTTGCCATTGCAGACAGTCCCACGGGACAGAAGGTGAAGATGATTTTAGACAGCCAGTGGTGCCAAGGCCTTCAGAAGGGGGACGTGATCAAGGAGATCTGCCATCAGAACGTACAGAGCTTGACACACCTGCAGGTGGTGGAGGTGCTGAAGCAGTTTCCAGTGGGAGCAGAGGTGCCGCTGCTCATTGTAAGAGGAGGTACATACGTAAATTTACAGTTGTCGTACATGGTTATGTGCTTTTTAAAAGTCCCTTTTAAGTGTGATATCTAAATCATGTCCAGTCTTGGCAGCTAAATAGCAGTTTATTATGTCTCTGAGCCATTATGTTCTACGCTTAATTTATACCCCTGAGTATTTTGGGTGAGAACGTGTTGCTAGGGTTTGTTTGGTTTGTTTGTTTTGGGTTTTTTTCCAAAATTTTATGATGATATGTTTATGGACCGTCTCTTCCAAGTGCCTGGGGAGTGCTAGAGCAGAAATGTGGTCTCTAGCATAATACAAAGCGTATGATGGATGGGGTTTGCTGAGGCTCTCCAAATGTATTCCAGTAAGTGCAGCTGCAGCGGACGGGTGGTTACAGGAGCCGGGAAGAAGCATCAGCAGTGAGGCGGAGCTGATCACTGCAAATACCCGAAAAATTCTCGTTTTTGCCTATTTATACCTCTTCATTGACCGCCAGTCACAGGCCAGGATGCATCTTCTCCCCACAAACTGACTGGTGGATCGCGTGTGTTTGCCAGACAGAGCTGAATGAATTGCGAAGCGAAACGTGGCTGCTTAATGTCCCTTTAAGCTTTTACTGTAGCCTTGAGTGTCACTTCAAGCAGTCATTGACATGTGCAAAAATCTCCAGGTCTTTTTCTGTATAAATGCTACTATTCCTTAATCAGCAAAGGAGATAATTAGTTTTCTTTGGTAGCGAGTGAAATTCCTCTACAGAAATTCACGAAGTCTCCGTATCCAATGAACCGATGTGTGTTTGCTTGACCAGTGTCTAACAAAAAGAGAAATAGATGGTTTTTCATTGTTGCACAGCTGGCAATTCTAATCTGAGACCTCTCTGAAGTGATGTTTTTGGTCAAATGAACATTCACTTTGCCGTTTACAAGAAGACTGAATGAGCAGTTATTATTTTCAACCTAGGAGGAGCTGATTGTGTTGCCTTAATGCTGTTTAAACTTTTGGTGACCAAGTATTGAAATTGCTTTCTACGTTGTGTCTCCTTCAGGTCCACCGTCACCCACTAAAACTACCAAAGGGGTGAGTATTAGCCATGTGTTTAAATGTGTTTCTATGGAGAATATTCTGGGATTTTTGGTTGCAAAACAGCCTCATAAATACGGTGTACTTAACACAAAAGATTCCTTTGAGTTTTTTGAGTTGTTTAATGGAGGCGATGGATCTCTCTCTTCTTACCACTGAAGAATCAAGAACGTGGCAAAGATCTTGTATGACGAGAGGTGTAGTATTATTGATTTGTCATGATTTTGAATATGACATTGCTGCTTGAGTTCTATCATTATTTCCTTTTTTTGCACTGCGTGCCCACGTTGACCTGCCTTTGTAATCTCCTCTCTGGATTTTAGTCCCTCTGGTGATCTGCAAGATGATTTAGCAAAACCACATCTATTTAGCTGCCACAAATTCATTGTCTCGAGTAACCACTGTCAGAGTACCCACTAAAGGAAAAAAAAATACAATATGTGGGGTTTTTTCGTTGCTAATTACCTGTATTAGTGAAACGGGATTTCTAAAGGAAGTTTATGATACTTTGATACTTCTCAGTCCTTGCATAGAATTATTGGACAGGTTAGTACTCCCACTGCTTGCTTATCTTTAAATCCGTATTTTCAGGTAGTCTCTGTGTAGCTGTACATTTCTAGCTTGATACTCAGTATTCTTGGAAATTTGATCCTTTGGGGTAACTTTAATATATATTAGCTCAGTAAAGAATCCTGGGCTTAACAAAATACGCTCTGGCTTGATGATGCTGATAGTAACGCGTCTTTTTGTCATGAGCGCTTCTCTTGTGAATTCGGCTAGTCGGCAAACTGAGCTGTTTCTTTAAAAATGTTTCTTGTGCAGAACGAATTATTTCATTTTAGGAAAACCCCGTTACCCAATGTAGCTCCCGTGTCCCTGCGCCCTGTGCAGGCTAAAAATACTTTGGACTCAGGGACTGGCATCGGAGCACACGTGCAGTAGCGACTTGCCACGGAGCATTCGATGTTCAGTGGCATTAAGCAGCGTGGCAAAACAATTCAGTTAAAAAGGGCAAGTTCTTGTGTTTATAAACATGCAAGAAGTGTCAAACTGTTAAACCCCTCGGGGGTTTTTCTTCTGCTCTTCGTAAAAGGGCATCTCTAGGTCTGTTCTGCTTGTGCTTTTGTTTAACGTGCACAGACACATGCAGGCTACCGTGTTCCAGTTTTCCGGATTGGGTTTCAGCCCAGAATAAGTATTTAGAGTTACTTGAGTGCATAATTGATTGGAAATCAGGGCGGGAGACCACAAGCACGCTTGGCGTCCTTTGTGAAATACTATTAGACGTGTTGCAGCTATCGGATCATAAGAGAAGAACGCAAATACTGACGTCGGTCACTCCAAACCCCCTTTCTAAGCCCAGTAGAACTCTGTGGCCTGTGAGGACTTCAGTACAGACACGTACCTACTGGAAAAGCTACCTCGAGGTCTAACATTATCCCCTCGTTTTGCCCTACGTTTCACCTCCGCATTATATTTATTGCCTTTGCGTGCACAAGTATGCAAGTTGAGTTGCACTTTTGATTGAATGTGGGTTTTGTGGGCTGGGGTGTGTTGCAGAAGGACAAACAGGACAGTTCAGGGAGTTTGGAAGCTGTTGGTGACCCCATCCCGCAGCCGATGCCGTTCCCACCCACTGCTGTGCGACCAGGCTCTCCCAAACTAGACCCTTCGGAAGTCTACCTGAAGTCTAAGACTATGTATGAGGACAAACGTGAGTTATTTCAGCTTCAACTTGGAAATATTCAGTTGTGAAGGAATTTTTTTATTTGTCGTGTGTGATAAAACCACTGCGACTACCGAGTCTGCTAAGCTCCTGTAAATAAAACATTGCAAGAAAAGCGTAATCCATACAGAAATACTCCTTTTAAAAAAAGTACAATATCCTTCAGCCGTATTTATGATGAAACAGTTAATCATAGAAATGGTATCAAGGATGATCTGAAGCAAACTGAAGCAGACTTGACCGTTTTGGAGTTTCCAGAAGGCAGCTCTGATGTGTATTACAGACCAGATTTGATCCTGGCCCACCGTACGAATGCAGCCCTGGTTTCTCCTCTGGCATTCGTCAATCCATCCTATCCTTTTTCAGCCTTTTCTTGAAAATTTATTTTTCCATTTTGGAAAACATCACTGAATTATTTCCTGTATTTCTAGTGACTGTGTTCCGTCAATAGGAAGAGTCGGGATGTGCTACAGAAACATAATCTTTCAATAATCTAAGATAGCTCCTTACATGTTTTGAAATGTTGCTTTGTCTTAGCTCCAAACACAAGAGATTTGGATGTTTTCCTCCGAAAACAAGAGTCGGGCTTTGGTTTCCGGGTGCTCGGAGGGGATGGACCAGACCAGCCTGTAAGTGGAACAGTTTACGGTCGCCTACGTGTTATCTTACGGTATTGCTGTTAGAATAATTCCTACTCTGTCATCCTCATTTCCTTCTCATTCTAAACAGTTCAATGATGTCAAAATTGATCAGTAACTGCCTGTAAAGATGAAGAATTGGTTCAGGTTACCTTTTTCTTCCTCTCCATGGCTGACCCTAATCTGCAGGGTTCCCGTGCCCTCTCTGCTATCTCGAGTCTGTCTTTGGCAGCGGTTTTCTCTGCCAGGCTGATAACGCTGATGCTGTTTCTGTGCTTGTTGCTGTGTCTCGGGAGCACTTTGCCCGTTGCCACTTGATCCCCACGCTGTTCTTGGCACAAAATGCTCATCCGGGTGGAAAGGAGCTGCTGTTCCCTCCCAGAACGTGGCCAGGCCGCATTGTGACTGCTGTCAAAATGTAGCTCTGGTGTTTGCACAGGAGGAGGAATACGGGCAAACGCCGGTGCAGAAACCCCTGGGCAGTCGGTTCCTCTGACATCAGGCTTTAGGAGACCCCTTTATTTCCAAAAAGGCAAAAATTTGGGAAGAAGTGCTAAGACTCGTACCGTATGTCAGGGGCCATTCTCTCAGCCGTCAACTTCAGAGGAAAAGCTTTTGGAACAGACAACAGTTTTCTGATTGCAGTTAAGGAACACGGGTGTTTTTCAGCCTTTTTTGCCTATCCTTTTCTGTTTTTTTCTCCTCAAAAGAAAGAGCAAACCCAAAGAATTTTACTTCTGTTGCACTTTCTAGCATTCGTGGTGTTTTGTTTCCATAGCAGCCGTAGCCGGTGGTAAGTCCAAGCTAATGGCAGGAATGCTGCGTGCGGATCATCTGCCCACATGGCTTCACTTCCAAAAACTACTGGCCGTAATTATCTTCCATTTAACTTGAATGTGATTCTAACACATGGAAGAGTGTGTGGTGCTCTTATCTGTGGTATATTTAATAGCACTTTATGAGGTGGGGGTAGAGAAAATTGATAAGAGGAGTGCAGCTGTTTAAATTCATTATCTAATCACCAAAAGCTGCGCGCTGAGAAAACTTCAAGCGTGGAACTGTCTGAGCAGCTTTTCAGAGTGAAATTTGAGTTCTTTCGAAAGCTTTTACTTCTTCCCCAGTCACTCTGGCCTAGATTTGGTAGGAAAAAGAATAAAGTAGAAAGAATGACAGAGGCTTTCATTTCAGTAATGCCTGGGAAGTCATATATATGCAATAAGTACACAGTGTTTGCTTATATCAAAAGCTGGGCTTTCTAACAACCTGACAAATATGCTCAGGGGATAGTGATACTTCCAGAATCCATGGAAATAAGGATTAAAAAACCCCAAAAACTTTTAAGTGTTTACTGAATGCTTTGAGCCCCCAAATTGTATCCACCAAGCTGGCGTGTGCAAAGTGCGCTCGCTGGTTACGTTTCTGCTGGAGTTGACAGAGAATCTTTAAAAATCTCTTCCCCAAAGCCCTCATCTGTTTGGTTTCACCTGGATTCCGCCCATGGCGAGTTCTGGTGAATCCATGTTCTGCCGAATCCGCGTTCTGCCGTCCAACCCCCCTGACTCTGCTCTGCCGACAGATTTACATCGGAGCCATCATCCCGCTGGGAGCGGCGGAAAAGGACGGCAGGCTGCGAGCCGCCGACGAGCTGATGTGTATCGACGGGGTCCCCGTCAAAGGGAAGTCGCACAAGCAAGTTTTGGACTTGATGACCAGCGCTGCTCGCAATGGGCAGGTGCTGCTCACCGTCCGCAGGAAGATCTTCTTTGGTGGTACGTGTCTGTCTGTCCTGAGAGGGTCCTGCGGGGCACACATCTGGCTAAAGAACCGTTGGGGTTTTGTAATCGGATCGACTAAAGCTGCTCTGAAACTTATTAGTTATTGCACTAGAGCTGAGCAGCCTGAGATTGAGGAGGCTCAGCTATAATGCTGAGTGGGTGGAGAAAAGCAGAATTTAGTTAAGTGATGCTTTGGTGCTTGCACAGCTCGCACAGGTAAGGCTCTTTTTTTACTATAAAAAGGTGTCAGATCGCTCTGACAAAGTCTGTGTACGCGCTGCCAAGTCTGTCAAGCTGTGTGCAACGGGCTTTCCTTGCAAAAATATGCACGCCTCTGTGGGACCCTGCGCCTTCGAAGGCTTTATCCTCCATCTGATTTGCATTTGATCCAAACTGTATTGTTAATAAACTGACCCCTTACTTTCCCAGGCAGCCAGTGCTCCCTCATGCTGGCGCTGATACTGAGATGCAGGTTTTGCTGTAGTTGCTTGATAAATCAGCAGTATTGGGTTTGCCTTATTTGTTGTTTGTCTCTTACCTGCAAGGGGAGAAGCAAGCGGAGGAGGAGGAGTCGCAGCCTGTCCTGACGCAGAATGGTTCTCCCCGACCGAATCGGGCAGAGCTTGCAAACCAGCAATCCCCGGAGGTCTATGACGTCCGTCTGCAGCGGAAGGAGAACGAAGGATTTGGCTTCGTCATCCTCACCTCAAAGAACAAACCCCCTCCTGGCGGTAAGTGCCGTGTTCTGGCGTCATTGTCACCGCTGCTCTCTGTCCGGTGCTCGTACCATGGCATCGGTGTGAGAGCAGGGCCGCGGTTTGCCTGATCGGGTAGAATTTCATATTTTGGGGGTCTGAGAAAATAGAGTGCAGCACTTGGAAGAAAACAATGAAGTCGTTACTGTCAGGCAGGGTGTTTGTCTAGAAGGATCATCAAAATGAAAAAGCAGCACGCTCTGGTGTTATAGCTCTGATATATGGACATGGCTTCAGGCGTAGTTGTAAAGATAAACGGCAAAATAACCGAGGTTAAAAGGGAAAATAGAAAGAAGTGGTGTGAGCAGAAGCTGCTTGCAGGAAGCCCTGGAGTGCAGCTCAGCCGATGGGAAGATCCCAATGGCACCAGGTCCGCTCGGTGCAAACGGGAAGGCAACTGAACGGTTTTGTGCGTGAGGTGGCGAGCAGGATCATCTTTCTGAGATTCATTCCCTTGGGCCATCAGGTTTGGGTTATCTGTGTCAGGCCTCAAAACACAAACCTGCTCAGTGTGTTCACCCACAGACTCAATTCGCTGACACTGAAATGCAGGTAACTCCTGAGATCCTGATTCGATTCCTTTCATTCCGTAATGTAAGTCACTCTTCTGAAACTTTCTCAGCTGCTTCCAGACAGACGTAATGAAACATTGCAAGTTTGTCTCTTTTTTATTGAGCCTCAGACACTTCCTTCTGTTTTTCCACTTCATTTTACTGCATAATAAAAAACCAGCGGGAGCGCAGAAAAAAAAAAGAAGTCTGTTTCTAAATAACATGGTGCTGAATTCACATGATGTATATTTAGAGCGTGATGCAGTCTTGGCTCAGACGGCACCTTTTCAGGAACGTTGAAGCCAGCTGCTCCGGGATGCGCGGTGGTGGGATGTGCAGCGGCCGTGGTCCATGCGCGGAGCTGCTGTCACGTTGCCATGGCAACGACAGGGCAAGATGTCACCCCCCCACACGTGTGACGCTGCACAGATGATCATGTCCCACATCAGAGTGACCACGCGTTGACGATGTGTTGTCTGGTCAGTCAGATATTAAGAAAAAATGTTATAAACAGAATGATTCTATAATATATTGGTATTCTGCTACGATATAACTACTACACACAACATTTTGTCTGAGGATCTGCTGCAAATCCCTGCTTATTTGATGCTAGAACTGAAACTAGAAGACAACTGAAAGCAATTCAAGTGCTGGAAGCATAAGCCCTGTGGTCTGGGCTGTTTCTGACACGCAGGAAAAGAGGCGCTGGTGCCTCTGCAGGCTCTGCGGTGCAGAACTTTTCTGTGCCGCGGTTTAACATGAGGCTCCTGTGTTCTTGTAAAGCCAGAATATTTTAAAACAAGTAATCAGCAATTGAGGCTGTAGCCCTGCAGTGCTTTCCTCTTCACAGTTGGCTCTTAGGTTTATATAATACTTAAAAAACCAGTCTATTAAGGGAAGTGTAATTAAAATTTAAACTCCTGGTGAATGCTAGGAGGCATCAGTGCCTGTTACTTCACAGTAACTTCTGCGTGTGCTAGCTCATTAAAGCAACCCGTGATGGCTTTTCAATCTTGGGTGGCTGATGGTGCTGTGAGAGGGTTTCAGATGTGCTGTCGTGGATTTGAAAAGCCAGCTGATAATCCTGAGAGGCGCGTGATGTTCCTCACTCTGCCATCCCTCAGAGGAGAGTGCTTGGGAGAGCAGCCGCTCCAGCAAACAGGGATTCATCAAACCATTGGAAATGCAAACAGGTTTTTATGTGAAGTACCAAGAGGAGCACTTGTGGAACACATGGAGGTCAGACTGGAGAGCTGGCTGGGAATGAGGTACCAAGGAGCAGTGCAGCGGTTCCTGCACAGAAGAGCCCCAACGAGGGATCTGGGAAGGATAGGAGCCGATTTTACTGTGCTTTCAGGCATCCAGCCGGACGAAAGGCTGGTTTAGCCGCATGGGAAAGCACGCTGACTGATCCGCTTTGACGTAACGCGGATCCGCTCTGGCGAAGCCACGTCAGCACGCAGGCCGCTCCGCGAGCCGCGCTCTTGCCCCGGGTTTCCGTCGGCTCCTCCCGTCGCGATGGCGTCTCGCTGGCTGCCGGGTGCCATCTGCCGTGCTGACGTCCGGCTCAGCAAACCGTAACACCAGATCTCTCCCCGAGCACCGGCGCGGGGCTGGGAGAGGTGCCGGAGCGGAGCAGCCCTCCCTCCTTCTGCCTTTTAAGTTCTGTTCATTCCTGCACCCGTGTTCACCTCCAGTAAAGTAACTCAGAAGAGTCTGGCTACAGAGCACGAGTGTCACCGTGGGCTGAAATGAGGAAACCAAGCCAGGAGAGCTCGCTAAAATTCCAGACGATTATTCCAGGTGCACGTTCACCTCGGCAGGAACAGGGACGGCGTCTGTGCCGAGCTGATCTGCACAAGTTGCTGTGCTGAGGTCTCTGCTGGGGCGCTCACCAGGTTAATGAGACAGTCTCTAGCAGGACAAGTTTGATTTCCTTCTGAAGTGTGTTTAAGGCTTATTCTTTGGTTGTAAGGAGGAAGAATTAACCCGTGCGTCCAGATTTCGCACGACTGCGTTAAACTGAGTGTCCGTAACTGTCTCTGGGTCCACACAGTGCTCCGGGGAACGGAAAACAACACGTTACGAGTGACAAAACAGACTGCTTCAGAGCGCTGCTGGGACACATGGTCTGGTTCATCCCTTTGCAGATGTGACCCATTTCCTTCCTGTGTTTTGCTTTAGGCACAACACCTTGTATGTGACAAGGCCGTGCTGTCAGGGGTTACTATTCTTGTTCACTCAGTAGAATGAAGGATTTTTTGTTATTTGCAGGTTTTTCTTGTGCTACCAGTGCCGCGCTTCGGAGCAGGATCAGTCTCTGGGCCGACTGTGGCGATTCTGGGCCTGGGCGATGCTTATATGGATATTAATTGTGTTGCCATGTCTTTTCTTGATTTCCCAGTGATTCCTCACAAGATCGGGCGAGTTATAGAGGGGAGCCCAGCCGACCAGTGCGGGAAGCTCAAAGTGGGAGACCGCATCTCGGCGGTGAACGGCCAGTCCATCGTGGAGCTCTCGCACGACAGCATCGTGCAGCTCATCAAGGACGCGGGCAACGTGGTGACCCTGACGGTGGTGGCCGAGGAAGGTGAGGAGGGAGCGCGGCCTCGGCGGGTGGATGGGTCCCGCCACGCTGCCAGGGCCTGGTGTTTGTAACTTCGGAGGTTAATTCACGTAAAGTGGAGTATTTTAAGGTGTTTGGAGATGAGAGCGAAGCTCGGCCGTTTGCTTTGAAGGCAGGTGGGGCGGAGGAAGGCGGCTGCTGAGGTGGTTGTATTGAAAAATGAGGTGCAAGTAAGCTGGGGTAGTGGAAGGTGTCCCTGCCCATGGAACGATGTGGTCTTTGAGGTCCCTTCCAACCCAAACCTTTTTATGACTTTTAACAATACAGCGCAGGGTAAGAGAAGTTCTCATGGTTTCTAACATAACAGAGGGGGGATCGTGCTCCCAGGGAAAAATGATCTGTCCAGACCCTGTATTCCTCAACCAAAGAGAAATGGCCTCTCCTCGGGGACCTGCAGCTGACACAGGATGATGGTAAGAGGGAAAAATCTTCCTGCCCCCATACAGAGATCGTCCCTTGCTGCTGTGGTAGGTGCCAGGAGCAGTGTCCCAGGTCAGGGACGTGTCCCCGGATGCTCTGAGGCCACAGGGACAGCGCCTCCTCAGGTCCTCCCTATTTAACCACCGAGTTTTCCCTTCCCGCCACGTTAAAACACATAAATTCCCTCGTGCCGCATCCCTGGGGTGCAAGAGAAAGGTGCTGTAGTTCTGTCTGCTAAAACTACCCTTTGAAAAGCAGTCACATCCCACCACAGAAACCTTGCGCGGGGTTTTGCTGCAGAACCTGGAGGCTGATGGCGAATTCCCCGCCGTAAGTGCCGCGTCGATATTTGTGACTATTTGTGGGTATTTGTGACTGCGATGTCCCCTCTTTGGAGAGGCCGTATTTTTAATGAGAGCTCCCATGCAGCACTGTGCTCAGTATGATACTGTTCCTACATGGGCAGTTCACTGTAAATATGTAAAATCCAGTCATTTGAAGAGAAAAGCTGTTTTCTGACCCTGCTCACCGCTGCGTTTTTCTGGATTGCCGCTTGTGGGTTTAATTAAACTCGCTATCATTATTTTGTCAGAAAGTTGGTTTTCTTCGCCTTTTTAATAATGAATACCTAAAACCAGAATGTGAATAAAGCCAACAGATCGTTCTCTAATTTCACATTCACTGCAAATATTTAACATGCTCTCTCAGCCTATAATACAGAATTTCAAAGACTTTATTTTCCTTTTTGTTGATGCTTGGAGCAGAGAGGCTTCCATTTTTCTGTTAAGATGTTCTTTTTTTATCAAATCTAATTCATTCTGGTTTGAAGGGACACTCCCCAAAGCAGTTGCCCAGAGCAATGCTTACAATGCAACTGAAGTCTGAGTTGGTTGCATTAAATGTGTTTCTCAGCGGCTCTTAATCAGCTTTGTTTTCAAAATAAGCTTTCTGAATCCAACATTTTTCTCCCTTATTTATGCATGAGCTGGACTCTGTGTTAGAATTTAGCTTTTCCCACTTCCACATTCACAGATTTGCAGCCAAAATGTAGAAATAAGAAACTGAGGAGAATCAATGAAGAGAAGAAGGGGGAAAAGTCAGATGTGAAGGATTTTGTGATGCAGGATTCACCTCCAAAGAGAACAATGCCCGTTTTACCAGAAGCTGTTCAGCATCACGAAGCATAAACCTTGGCGGCATTTTGGGTTCCTCGATGCATCCTCAGCGCCGTCCCCCGAGATCCCCGTTGTGCCCCTTCCCTCTCCCTCCAGCTCCCGCAGACGTGTGATCTTTGCTTTTCATACGAACAAATGAATTCCACTTCACGCGCCAGCAGCCATTCTTTAGCATTTTTCACAAAAGCAGGAGCCTGTCAGCTTTTGTCATGTATTAGCTGGGAACACAGGAGAGCAGGCTGCAGAAATTGGACAAACAGATGGCATTTTTCTTGCCTGTGCTTCTAAATTAAAACTCTGAGTATAAACCGGGAGTAAAAGTTGACATTTTGTCTCTAGAGAAAAACCTCTTTAAGGCACGTCGTAGTAACAGCACCAGGCGGTGCTGTGAAGGGCTTCGGAGATCTTGCATTCCTGAGAAATTCAGTGTTATAATACGGATTGTGTTTTCCTTCCCTTAAGATGCTGAAGCGCTTCGTGTATTTTACAGGGGTTGGTTTGTTCTTTAAGTGAGAAATGCGGTAAAGTGATGTGCCTGGGAGAGGACTGGGACATCTCTAGTTTGGGTGCTTGCTCTAAAACCCCTCTGTTCCTGTCTCATTTTGTTAAAATTGTGTTGTTTTTCTAAGGAAAAGGAGGATGGGTAATAAGAAAATTTATTCCTTGGGTTCCTGGCGTTAGACCTGGGAAAATCCCCTTCACGCTGGGCCGAGCCTGGGATGCTGCGGCGGTGGCATCTGCAGGATGCTGATGGTGACTGTGCCTGGCTTGATCTTTGGGAAGGAAAATGTGTTATTTAATGGAAAAGGCTGTGGGGCATTGGACCAGGCTGCCCAGGGCAGTGCTGGAGTCCCCATCCCTGGGGGGTTGGACAGACGGAGATGAGGTTCTCAGGACATGGGGCAGCGCCAGTGTTGGGTTAATGGTTGGACTCGATGATCTTGAGGGGATTTCCAACCGAAACGATCCTGCGGAGGTTTCTCTGACTCTTGGTTTTGTTTGAATTTCTTAGAACACCGTGGTCCTCCGTCGGGAACCAACTCGGCCAGGCAGAGTCCAGCTCCGCAGCACCGGCCACTGGCACCAGCGCAGCCCAGCACTCCCAGCACAGACAGGTACTGGGTTTGGAACTGGGAGCAGCTAGGAAAGCTCGACCAGAGGGATTGCGAATCCCCGGGTAACATCCGCAACCTTTTACCTCCGTGCAGGGGAGCTACGGAAGGCGATGCTGGAAAAGAAGGTTCCAATAGTTACAGGCTCTCCTGGCCTGAGCACAAGCACTTGACACAACCCGATGCTGCAGCTGTTGGGAGCCGACATTCCCAGGTACGGGTGACCAGCCAGAGGGTGCAGAGACGTCCAAAATACTCCATTTAGACTCTGTACGGCGGCATTGCCACAGTGTTCACAAGCAGAACGATGAGACATTTCCCTGGCAGATGTGGGTAGAAAAGCCGTGTATAAAAACGCACCAAAGTCTTTCACGCAGTGTTTTTGCTAATGTTGTAAATTTTATTATCTCCTTAGTATAGTTGAATACTCATAATTAGAAAAGAAACACTCATGAGTAGTGATGATTTCAGCTGAAATCATGTTTTTCAAAATATAGAAGCATGTGAGGCATTTTTCCAGAAAAAAACCACACGTTTAAATCTGCCTGCGAGTCCTCATCTCTTTTTGCTCTGATTCCCGCACAGAATCCCGGCTGTTTCCCGGTGGAGTTGGAAAGGGGCCCTCGTGGGTTTGGATTCAGCCTCCGAGGAGGGAAGGAATACAACATGGGCTTATTCATCCTGCGGCTCGCTGAGGATGGCCCGGCTGTCAAAGACGGGAGAGTCCACGTGAGTTTGTCCCCTCTCATCAATTTGTTGATCCAAGTTTGCTTTTTGACACGTTAATTTACCTATAGAGACAACAAACTGCGTGTGGTCCCGGGTCAGAGCAGTTACTCGGGATACTTTTGGACAAATCGCCCAGCGGAGCAGGAGGGAGAATCACTGTCTAATCAGCAGATTTGTAAGGAATGCTTGTGTGTCTATTGAGCTGTTGCTGTGCAGTGTTTGAAGGTCTAAGCCTAACTTTTTTCCAATATTATTATGTTAATTCTTACGCTTGTTTAAGGAATTCGCTTTCAGATATTGTAGTGAAAGCAAAATACGTGGGTACAATGCTCCACGATGTGTTGGTGACCGAGGAGCAAGGTGCCCAGCAGCTCGGAGCGTGGAGCTGCTGGCCCAGCCTCAACTTATTCAGTTTTCACATCGTTCACTGTCTCGCCCCTGAGCTGGAGAACCGTGTCGTGTGGTTTTCTGGCCGTGTTCTGAAATAAGACAGAGGAATTTCTCACCCCGTTAGCGTTAGCGGCAGCGGAGCGTGGCGGGCGGCACGTCACCGCGTCCTGTCCCATCCGTGAACAACAGCCCTGACCTCCTTTGGCAGGGACGCTTTATTTAACAGAGCCCAGACCGTCTTTAAACTGCTAATTCAATGTGCTAGTGACATCCATTGGCTGATCCACGTATTGCGAAATAGGGTCCGTGACTCTTTTTCTGGGTGGTGTTCAACCCCCTGCCAGCCGCCTGCGGTGTGACCTGTAATTATCTGCCCCAGACCTCGGTAAGTGGCTAATTAGCCTCAGACCCTGGTGCTGATAACTGTGGGGTGGTGCTCTCTCCTACCTGGAATAAAAAACCCCTTTCCATAAATAAACCAGGAATAAAAAACCCCTTTCCTTACATAAAATCGGTTCTTCCACGGCAGCATTCGCCTCTGCGTTTGGTGTAGAGAAGTCGCTGCGTTACCTGGTTATTGACTTTACCAGGCGCCACGTTTGCCGTGGTTCATCCGTAACCTCCCTCCATACGACCATCTGGAATTAAAATACACTCAGGCCTCTTGTTTTCTTTTGTCCTTTCTAAATGAAAAGCTAGTTCGCGGCGTCGGAGATGCGTAAAAGACTCACCTGGTCGTGCTGTTTTCTCGGCAGGTTGGGGACCAAATTGTTGAGATCAACGGAGAGCCCACCCAAGGAATCACTCACACGCGAGCCATCGAGCTCATCCAGGCCGGAGGGAACAAGGTTTTGCTGCTGCTGAGAGCGGGGACCGGGCTGATCCCCGATCACGGTGCGTCCCGCGGCGCTCCCAGCGCTTTGCTTCTCTCTCGAGACCGTTCCCGGTCCCCTTTTTGGCACCTGGGCAGGTGTTCGTGTTTGTTTTAAAATACGAGGGATATTTTTTGATAAAATTAACGCGTGACAAGGGTTATCACCCATAGTGTATTTGTAATTGTCGTAAGCTTCACAGCTCTGCCCAAGCTAATCAAGTTTTCCTGCACAAATAGGGTAATTAGCACTGATTGCCTTTAAAATTAAAATTGTGATACAGTACTCCGTTCAAAATGCCTGTATTAAGAATATTAGTTCTGTACAGATTTACTCCACTGCTTTTAGCCTCCTGAATTATGAAACGCTTTGTTTTCAAAGCCGAGACTTGAGAAAGCGGGGAGAGAAGAGGCGGCTTTGCTCTCAGAATTAATTCTTTTTGTTTAAAGGTGCGAATTCTGCATCTGCAACAGGAAAGCACATTTTTGTAGGGAGGAAAAAAGAGCTGGGATGAGCAGCCGTGCTGAAGGGAAGGGGTTTGGTGCCTCTTGCTGTTAATCACACGTTTCTGATTGAAATCTTGCTCGCTGTACTCTGTGATTTTGGTATCTAGTTCTGGGCTTTTTCTCTTCCTCCTTCAGGTTTGGCTCCTTCCAGCCTGTGTCCCTATGTGAAACCTGAGCAGCATTAAGGGCTTTCAGTGCTTTTCTTGGTTTTTCCTTAAAGACTTGGTAAATCCGCATGTCTTGTGTTCTACCTCTTCCTATTATTGAAGCACAAAGCTATGAATAACCTTGGATTTTTCACTGGTTTGAATGTTCTTTTCGCGTAACAATTTGGTTTCTGTGTATTAACCCCATGTAGATCGGGGACTTTGCAGTTTTGCTCCGTGGGCTGTAGAGCCGTGTTGATCTGAGACGTGTCGGTCCCAAAGAGATCACACCAGCTTTCTAAGCACCACTTTTTTCCTAAATCGCGTCTTTATGGTTGCTGTAGGCTGTAGAACAATGCAATATAGAAAACTGACTAAATACGACTTTGAGATTACGCTACTACATAATCTTTCTTAAAGATTTCATATAACGTCCCGCAACCCCCGTAGTGTGTAGATTTGTAGAATGCTTTTTCTTGGTAATCATTTAGTCAAATCTCTCACTGTTCACTTGCAGGTGATTGGGATAGTTATAATCCACCTTCGTCAAATGTAATATATGAAGAACAGTCACCATTATCTTCATCTTCACATTCCCCATCCGAAGTGTGTTACGTACCGGTACCAGGAGAAGCTTTAACGAGAGTTCAGCTGTCTGAGAAACTGGAACAAGCGAAAAACACTGTGCCTGAAAAGAAAAGCACTTTACCTGAGCCCCAGTTTGAGATGAAGCCTCAGTCTTCTCCCCGGAGAACAAAGAACAGGTGGGAATGTCCCTCCAGCCCTGGGTTTGAAACCACAAGAGGCCGTTTGGAAGCCAGAAGAGACAGATCTGCGAGTCCGGTGGCTGCTGAGGGACACGCGGGATTTCACGGCCCCGGGAAAGGGGAGCCTGAAAAATCCTACGGAAATCTCTCGCAGAAACCCGACAGGTCTGGAAAGAGCGAGAGTAAAGCCACAGAACTAGGGGTGAACGGTAGTAACAGAAAAGAGCGTTCCCGTGGAGACGGAGGGAGGGCCGTCACTCCCCAGAAGCATCTCGGGAGCGCAGAAGCGGCCGCCGGGTCACAGGAACACGCAGATGGAACAACCGGTGCTGCTAAGCCGACCCTTGAGCAACTGAGAGGTGGAAACGGCCACACAGGAGTTCCCAGGAAAGACACAAAGCAGAAAACTTGTGGAAAGACGGAACGGTGGTCTCCAGAGCGACCACGCGCAGCGGCCGGCGAGAGAAATCTTCCGTTCGGTGACTCGAGAAACGCGTCTGAGGAGGAGAAAACAAAGAAAACCTCCGGAGAGCTGAGTTCCAGCAGGTTCAAAACTTCCAGTCTTTCGGATATTCCGCTGCTTTCCATGGAGAGGCAGAGGAGGCTGGAGAGCCAGGAGGGCATCGTGCTCAACAGACAGGGCCCCGGGGCCGCAGAGCCGCCCGGCGCAACCGCGCACGATGGCGTTTCCAGATCCGCCAGTGGTTCTCCAGTCAAGAAAACACCGATAACTCCCGGACCTTGGAGGGTACCGAGCGCCTGTAAAGTCACCCAAACAGCCGCTGTGGCCGAGAAACGGGTTTGAGTGACGCTTTTTTGTTTTGGAGAACACTTTTTAATTGAGTTTCTAACAACGGTCATCTAAAAGCATTGTTTCTTTTCACAAAGTTGTCAGGTTTGGTTTGGTTTTGTTTTTTCAGAAACTGATTAGAGGGCGTGGGAAAGTATTTGATTCGTTCTTAAATTATCTAAGTGCATGAAGGACTTTTTGGATGCTTGAGCGAAACCTCCGTCGCTGCCGCCCCGGCCCTGGAGGCCGTTCTGCTGCTCCCGCTTTCCCAGGTAGCGCCGGGAGGTTCCGAACAAAACGATTGAACGCCTGGATTGCCAATGTGATCACGACTCGCTTCTCGTTCTTGTGCCAAGTTGTCTGCCGGATCCGGTCGGTCTCGTCCTTCTCCTACGTACTCCAGGCCCAGAAAAGGCGAAGCTTTGTTGGAAATGGGTGTTTTCTCGAGCATGTTGCATGTTTCAATAAGGAAATACACGTGTTCTGTTCTTACTGGGCCGGTAAGGAGATGGGTGGGTTGGTTCTGTCAGTTCTAGGGCAACAAATGAGCCACTGATGCTGTTCACTTGATGGTTTTTCTTAAATTTTTATACCCAATACAAAATCGCGTAGATAAAAATTACATTTGACATAACCCGATGTTTTGTAATTTTGCTTTTTATGAGCACAGCAGGATTGCTTTATTTCCTCAGTTCCTAAGGAGGCCTGGAACAACCGTTTGCAAACATGTGTGTGAAAAGAGGAGATCCTGGCTCTGCTGAGTCCCAGGACTCCGTTGGCGTCCCTGACGCTGTGAGAACAGCAGACAGCGGGAACCGAAGGGTTTATTTCCTTCCGTAGTTGCAGTGATGATTTCCTGACATCTTAGGTTTTTAATGAGTGCAGAGGGTGGTCCAAGGAGCCCATCGGTCCCGTTTGCAGGAGGGAGGAGTGTGAGAGCTCAGCCTTCATTTACCGTGTTAAAATCCAAACTACACCATTTGCTGTTTGCAAGTGAATGGGTGAATAGCTCGTTTTGGCTTTGAAACTGTTAATGATTTTAAAGCTTAACAAAGCACAGCGACTCGGTTCTGAGTTCTTCAGCAGTCCAGGTGCTGAACAGCTTTTTAAACCCAGGCTTGGAAAATTCAACAGGCTTTAAAGCAGATCTGACCTGCGCTCTGCTGCTTGACTTGGGGTGATCCGTTGAGATTTGCCGTGTAGCATAACACGTACAAATACTCCGTGTGCGGAGTATGACTGTGAAAATATTTAATACTTCGAAGTAGCCTGTGTAGATATTAACCATGTATTCTTAACAAGAGATCGTTTTACGTTGACTGTCTGCACTTGCCCTCACCACTGAGTACAGTGACAAATCCAGACGTTTATACAAAGATTAATTAGCACCACTGCAATTACTTCCCTGTCATGAGCTCTGTTTTTTCTGTATGTTCACGTGACCTGATGTAGTGTCTGACCTGTGTGTGATTTCTCCTTCCATAGAACGCGTTTCTGTACTTTCTGTATCAGAGGACTTGGCGACGTGGCCTTGGAATGCTGAGCAATGTATGGATGTCCTGGGTGTAAATGTTTATATACTGTACAGCACCTTTATACATAACTTCTGAGGTTCTGACTAGAGAGAGACCTGTAAATCGCTCATTATTTTTTATATAGATATTAAAAAGAAACTCCCGTTCCTGGCCTGTTGGTTTTGCACTGTATAAAACGGATTCTATGTTGACTTTGTGGGACTTCAAACAGCTGGACCCATGACCCAGGTCTGAGCCACAAACATAACGCTCTTCTGGAAAACAAAGGCAGTTTATTAGTGGAAGCGTCCTTGACTCCCTGTTCAAATACCAAATAGTCAACAAAGGTATTCTAAAAATCATCAAGTCATGTAGAAACATGTTAATGATGAAATACTTGTACCGTAGGTTTATTTGTACATTTTGATATATAAAATTGTCATCTCCTTTTACATCTTACAACTTTTCCGTGTACAGAAAATAGCTGTAAACAATTGACTACCAAAAAATTCTTATGCCATCCTACCCCTTCTGTGAACGAATGAAGCTATGAAAAGTTCCTCAGTTCTTTGCCTTTTTCATTACTCATAAATAGAAGCCAGTAGAGTCAGTTCAGGAGGATGCAAGTTTAAGAGATGTCTGGAAAGCATTTTGTTTGTCTCCAACGCCCTTTTCTAAACACTCAATCTGAGGTGTTACAGAGAACAAACAGAGCAAAATATTCCAGAGTTGCTAAATGCTTCACTTGTAAGGTTGTTCTCACGTAACTGATGGGTTTTACTTGCAGGAGACCCAACGTAACCAACCAGCAGAAATCTCACATTGCTTAACTGGCAACACGGAGGCAGAATTTACCTTGTGCAGACCGCATTTCACCGCATCCTCCAGCAGCTCAGGGTAAAGAGGCGAAGCCTCAAGCACACGGAGCCTTTAGGGAAAGAAAATACTCTCCCACACATCCAGATAAACGCTCGGTGTCGGTTGCTCAGTGGGAAGGTTTCGGTGTCTCCCCAGGGCTCTCGGTGCCACGGGAGGGCTGACCCTTCACTCCTCGCACGCACACCACTCCAGTTTTACAGATCCGAGGCCGCTGTCCCGCAGGTTTTCGTGGGCGATGCCCCAGTTCCAGTGCGGCCACCAGCACTCGGCCCCATTAATTCTGTTAATCCCGCGTGGCCGTGCCAGGGCCTGACTTCACCCATTGACCAGTTCAGCCCGTTTGTCGTAGAACAGTAAAGCAGAGGGAGAACTGCTGAAACGCACACTGAGAATCTGTTGAATAAAATGACAGATTTCCGTAGTTTGAGAGCACCTCTGCTTTTTGCCCGAGGGGTCGGGTCTCTTCTCTGGTCTGTCCTGGGGAAGAGGGCTGAGCGCCGCTGTCTGCTCAGCTCACGGTTTGATTTTCCATAGCTGAAAAGAGATATTGAGAGTGAGCGCAGGTCTGAAAGCTTTTCAGCGACAGGTAAGACTCGGTGTCCCTGGCCCGTCCTGCGCCGAACATTCCAATCAGTCAGCTCTGGTTTAAAAGCGTGAGCCGCAGGACGGCTGCATCATCATTCTGAAGGGAAAGAGCCCAGGATTCTGATTTAACGGCTTTAAGTGGGCACCAAAGACCTGAGCGGGGCTGAAATTTAAGTCTTTCCCTGCCAGACTGGCTCAGGGAGACGGAGATTCCTTCAGCGGGGTCTGTTCTCTGAGTTCCCATCTCCAGGAGCCTCAGGCAAAGGAGGAGGAATTCGGCAATGGCACAAAAGTGACCCCGACGCAATGGTTCCCGTTAATTTGCATGGGAGTTGTACTTACTCTGATGTTGAATCCTAGAAGATCACTCACAACGCCTGAGACAGCAGAGAGTATTACAACACGAGTTATATTGTAGATTAACGGATTCATGGTCAGCCCGTACAGCCTGAACGGAGTGTCTAATTCCTGCAGTGAAAGGGGGGAAACCAAACTCCATTAGCGTTAGTCCAAACCAGAATTCATCTTCCGACTTTTAGCTTAATACTGGCGCTCTGGCAGACTTTGCTGACCGTGCACTGTGTCCAAACTGACGCGTAGGTACAGAAATCCCCACTCTATTTCAGGCCTCCCGGCCCAAAGCCGTTTTCTAGCAGCCCCAAAGCTGTTCTCTAACAGCTGTGCTGAATCTGAAAAGTCTCCTTCATAGCAACGGGCGCTGGCTGCGTAACAAGAGCTGGACACAACCGGCTGCAGAATTTGTCTGGACTAATTTCTGTGGCTCTTGGACTGCACTCGCTCTTTTCCAAATACCTGCTCTGCCACCACCAAAAAGCTTCAACACCAAAGCTGCTGAAGGAAAATGAGATCAATGCAGTAAGACACTCTGTCTCTTACCCAAATTGCAGTGAGCTGCTGCTAATCAAGTGTTTGCAGCGCTAATTAAGTATAATGGTCTTGTATTGCTTGATATGGCACAGCTACAGAAGCACAGAAAAACCTTTGTGAGAACTGAGTTACCTCGCTGAGGGACAATACAGTACAAAGAGCAAAACCACAGTCGTCAGTGCTCCCCCAAAATGCAGCACCTGTGTGTTTGTAGGGAGAGCAGCTTTTACCTTCAGGAGCTTTGTGGACAGTTTCAAAACATTGTTCACTAGAGAGAGCTGCTCCTTCTTGTTTGGCTTCTTCTCCATCTTCAGGTACAAGTTGATCTGTGACAGACATTAGAGACCAGATGTTCATATTCAGCACTGGCCCCCAACTCATTTCTAACTGCGGGAAATTAGAGCCCGTTTTTCCATCTGCTGTCACTCCTGAAGTGATGCAGCTACAGACAGAGGAATTTCGCAGTGAGATCATCATTCTTTTCCCGATTGACACCGCTAATGTGCTGACCCAAAGACAAAAATAACCTACAGCTTCAGAATTTATCTGTCCAAAAGTTGAACAGCTTGTCCCTTCCCAGCTGTACAGCGGTTTAGTGCCTTTTGTCCAGCACAAGGGTTTCTTTTGAAATTTTAAAATCCGCAGTATTTTTTAAACTGGTTTCAAATGCAATAATTACATATAAACAAGCTACAAAGCCAAAGGGAGAGTACGCTGAACGGAGATACCTGCTCGGTGAGCAAGATGGAAATGTTACTGTACTTCTTGTTGGTCTCAGAGCCCAAAGATGCCAGACGTAGTAAAAAGAGAAGAAGGGCCGCCTCCCAGATGAGGAACTCCCAGTTGTAAGCTGCGTTCAGAAATGTTTTGTGACCCTTAAGTACCTGTATTGAAAAGAAAATTTTTAAAAAAGCATCCCCTGATCAGCGATCTCGCTGCTACTGCGTCTTCACGGTATCAAAAACTTGCCTGAAAAACACCAATGAATCTCTTGCCAAAACCGAACCCCAAGAAAACAGCTCCAGCGTTAACACTTGTTACTAAACAGAGGTTTAGTGAGGGATTAAAAGGTGCAAGTAATAATTATGGACTTGCTTTTCAACAAGAGTGGTTCAAGAGGGTGCTGCAATCAGCCCTCCAAGATGAAACGTCCCATGAACACTGGAGGTGTTTGTGCACAAAAGCCTATGTCCTGAAATTTCCCTAATGATTATAAAAACCCACTTTCCTCTGGAAACACAGACAATGAACATTGTCACCAACTAAACACGACAAAGCTTTTAAAAAATGCAAAAACCTTCAGGACTTTTGGGTTTTCCCCCTAGTTCTTAAAAGGTTAAAATCTCACCTGGGCGCAGCATATAAAAGCAATTGAAAGAGCCAGTAAAAAGACCGACGATACGACAACATCCACAGATCGCTGGGGGCCTCGGCGCTGCGGAAACAAAGACACCGAGTCGGGGAAGGTCTGGATGCAGATGGGAACGTCGGTTGTGCGATGGCTCCGGCGCTGCCGTCCCCATATAGAGAACAGTCCGTGTCCCCAGAGACTCAGTGACACCCGCTCTAATAACCAAACGCACCCAGCGCGGATCAGAACTCACCTTTAGATAGGAACGAAGGGATAACCAGATCTTAATGTTTTCTACTTTCTTCAGTCTGAAGTGAGGAATTTCATATTTCCTGGCTTTCCGAGCAGATGTAATGTGACTAAAAAGCTTGGCAAACAAAAACCTCTGCAAATTAAAAACAAAAAACATACGCACACAAACAGAACTTAGTCTAAAACAAAAACAATTGCTCGGGATTGCTCAGAGGTAACGGGGAGCGGTGTTCAGTGATGCACCGGGGAAGCCCAGCGAGGCCTCGACCCGAGCTCTCCGGTAAATCCCAGTAGTCCATTAAACGGTCCGTTAAACCCACCTGTTTGTAGGTTCTCTCAGCAACACACATCATGAAGAAAAACATCCAGGTTAAGCAAAGTCTTTCCAGGAAGTTGATGACAGACAAAACTACGACGGCGGTGCTGGCAGGCGCCCCACAAAAGATGTGCAAAAGCTCCTTCAGGGAAATGGAGCACAGCTGCTCCAGGTTGTCTGTGCGGAAGAGCCTGTAGAGGAACGGCAGGAACGCTAATCCAATGGTGATGACGTTCCCCAGCATCTGATACCCCACTCCTTGCTGGTAGGCATTAACCTGGCAAGCAGGAACAAAAATAGGATCATTACCTGGGGTTTTACATCAAGGAAAAGGCATTAATTCAATGTGGCAGCATTAAGTCAATGAAGCATTCAGTTCCCCTTCCCTTCAAAGGACAGAGCCTAAAATAATTCCACTCATTTCAGTCCAAAACCAACAACAATCAGTCAGTCAACAATAAACCCACCACCTCCAGCGCACTGCACACAGCCAACAATCATCAGCACTCATCAACCTCCTACATTTTGGTTTATGCAATTTTTAAGTAACATTTGGGACAACCGTACCAGCAGTTGAGGAGGGACCAGTTTTACACTGCACTTGATATTTGCATGTATAACTGTTTTCAGGTTTTTTGGTGGCTGTTTTTTTAGAGCGTGAGGGAGAGAGGATGTGCTGCCTTACAGCCCCCTTACCCTGCTCATGATGATCCCGCTGATCTCCAGCACGGACATGTCCACCTTCTTACAGTCGCTCCCTTCCCAGATCAGCGCACTCACTTTCGCAGATGCTGGGCTTGTGTTCTGCAGCCAAAGCAAATGGTTCTACGAAAGAGAAAATGCAAAAGGCGTATAATGCAGTTCTGTCCCGCTATTAAATCGTGCTTTTTCCTATGACATATTTAGATTGAGAGGGGGATTCCAAATTTGTCTTTGGGTGAAATAGTCTGGTTAGGATTAGCAGTGGTCCAGATAATAATACCGGGGGGAGGAGGGAGCTGATAATTGATGCAATTTAGATCATTCCAGACTCCCGTGTGATGAGCACGGTTGACAGAATGGGCTCATCCAGCATTAGGTCGCTCACGTTACACCAACAGCATTCAGACGTGTCTTTGATGCCATTTGGGCAGACGAGGGGAAGAGGGGCACCTGAAATGAGGGGAAGAAAGAGGGGAGGAAGACAAATCTTTCAGAGTATTCTCAACTACGGGATACAAATGAACAAACCTGCTGGAAAACGTCTTCCTTCAGATCCCGCCTGGTTCCCCGCACCGCGGTGTCCTCGCTGTCGCTGGTGCAGGACGAGCGGCACTCGGGGCCGTGCAGCAGGTCGTCCCACAGCATGTCCTCCGTCTCCGAGTCGTGGCGGGTGCTCTCCGAGTCCCGCCGGCTCCCGGCGCAGCTCCGCGCACCCACACTCGCGCAGGACCTCGAGTCCTTCGAAAATGAACAAAATGCACACAGCCCATTTGGAAAACCAGCCCGAACTCCCCAGCAAACCCGCCTGCTGCAAACTGGGAAAGAAAACGGAACTCGCTGGTAGTCTTTGCACCCGCTGTTTCTGCACAGGAAGTCACACAGGCAGCATAGTTCCCCACTTCTATTCCCAACTTTATAAAATAAAAGTTGACTTATTCTAATGCAAAAATTTTCTGGCTTCTCCATAATCTGGTTTAAGATTTAATTGATTTTTTTATTTATTTATGGATTTTTATATTTATAATTTGATATTCCTATTTTTTACTTCTATTTCTATTTTATTTTCAGGTGAGGGGAGTGGCAAAGGGGACGATAAACCAAGTAATTAAGTTAATTAGTATATATCACAGAAGAATTTATTTCTTCATTTTAAAATCAAAAGTTGTTTGCATAGAAGCTACAATACAGTGATGCCTCCCAAACCACAAGAGCAATTGTAGCAATTCAACAGGAGCAATTAGAGGCAGCTTGGACCATACTATGCTGCCAAGAGAGGGATTTTTTTTTTGGTTGTTTGTTTTTTGTTAAACAAAGTAGTAAACTCACAATTGTGAGCAAAGTTTATGAAGCTGCAAATGAGCAGGGAGTGAGGCCACAGCTGATTCTGAAGATGCTGAGTTGCTGTGATTTAATCAGGGTCTGTTCTGATGGGGAGGACGTCCCTGCACTGGCCAGGCCCAGTAAACTCCGTCTCGAGTTTGTGACCGTACCTGACTGTATAACGCGGATTCCAGTTCCGATTCCACGACGCTATCGGAGTCTCTGGCACCTTTCAGGACTTGCTTGACCTGCCAAAACCAAAGGAAAACCAGCTCATTATCCACAGCAAAGAATTGCGTGGGAAACGGCACAAATTCCACATGAGTACCTGTGAGACGGCGTAGTTCAGGGAAATGAGAGGCCGCTTTTTCTTCTCTTCATAGCTATTGTCACTGGAAGCCCCTTCTACATTCTGGTGTAACAAGATCCTTTGTGCCGTCGCTTCAGCATCCTCCTCGCTCGAAAGCTCGTCAGAAACGGCACCTCTGTTGGTGCAGCCGTCCTAGAAATGCAGCAGCCCAAGTAAGACGAGGGCACCGATAAAGGAACATCCCGAATCGCATCAAACCAAAGGTTCAAAGCCACCGTTTAACGCCTTCCCGACCCAGAGGGGCCTCACAAGGAACTCCACAAAGCTTCACGTTTTAAAGATCTCAACAGAGGCCACGACGCTTTAAACTTTTCTCTCTCCCCAAGGGATGTTTCAGTCTTTCCTGCCTCCCCTCTGAGAGGATATTGTGGGAAACCGCTTGCAAGGCAAATTATTTTACAGAACCGCTTTTGAAAATTCCTAATTTATTTATTTTTAATCATTATCAGTAGTCTTCCTTGACTGAACATCTTGTGATCAGGAGTCTGTACAACTAAACAAGCACTTTGATAAATGTTCAGTTGAGAAGTAAAAAAGGATTTTAGGTTACCCATAAGCAAGCAAAAAAAAGGAGTATCTTGTATTAGATCGAATTATACAGTTAAGTATCAACAAACTTTTGGACACATAGAAAACACAATGAAATTTGAGACTTCAAATGGATCTTTCCTGCGGGTACCTGATGGCTCTTTTCCCCATCAGAAAGTTTATTTTTCTCTTTGAAGTGCAACGGTCTGTATTCAGATCTGGCATGTCTGTGCTTAATGCCGTTATTCACAGCATTCACTCCACTTTCTGTCTCGGTCCCTTTCTCAGCTACCAACTTTACTCTTCTAATCCTATGAGAGAAAATACAATTAAAGGCTTTTATGTCAGAGAAAGGCTCTTTGAGGAAAATATCGCAGTCTCTTTCACTTGCCACACAGGTGCAACATTGAACGATATAGCTAAGGGAATATATAATTGTCTTCTCCTGACAGGCTCTTTGTGTTCTGATTCTGTTGAAGAGACTTATCTCTGCTTCACTCTCACTGGATGGTTCTTTTGTAACTCTAATAGTACCTTAAAACTTCTAAAATTTTTTCTTACTATTATTTGGAAAAAAAAAAAATAGAGCAATTCAGAAGGCAAAAAGTCCTCATCAAGAGAAAGGACCTGTCAGTTGAAAACTCATCAAGAAACTCACCTGAGAAAACAGAAGACAATGAAATATTATCCCAAACAATCCATCCTCCTTTGCCTCGAGTTACTTTTAGAAAAAGGAAGGTGGTAAAGTGAGATGACTACCCAAGCAACTCAAACTAGGAGGCACAATTGCTTCTGGAACTCAGGTGAAACAGCAATGTAATTCCAGCACACACATTCAAGGAATGTTGCTTATCTGATTAATAAAAATAAGCTCGGCCGCTTTCTGCAGCTCATCTAACGCTCAGTTTTAGCTGTAGTGTGAGACATGGAATCATCTCTGAATAAGGACATACTAAAAATTCAAGAGGAATCAGCCTCCTTCAATACCAAGAGTGGTTTTAGTTAAAAATAAACTAACTGGCAGACTTTGGGGATGTCAGTGACCACATAACGTTTTGTCTTCATTTTCCAGATATCAAATTGTCCACAGTGTCATCACAAATACAACAAGCCCACGAAGATCACGTACCTCCTTCGGAAAAGCACACTAAATACATTGTTAAGAGGGGATGCAGATTCAGACTGCTCTTCTTTACTATTTTTGTCAGGAGAAGACCAACTGTTCCCATCGACACCCACAGATTTGCGTAACTTCCTGATTTTTAAAGAGAGGATAATTAAATTTGCATAGCAAGCCACTTTTAGGTCTTTCTCAAAAGATCTGAATCAGATTTGAACAGCCTTTTAGATGCTGTTTTTCTTAAGTCATGCAGACAGAATGCTTATTTCCAAATAAAAGAATTTTTATTTGGACTAACAGAAGTTATGCAATCAATATATCTCTAGTACAGGATGCAACAGCCAATATCTGGACAAAACTCTACCCACATCCACCATCCCGTGTTCAAATATATCAGTGTTTAAACTGTTCGGGGTCCAACCAGACTGGTTTGCAAAAGCCTGAAGTTGCCTCTCCACACGGAACGGCCTCCTCCGGCCACAAAAAGAAACTGTATTAAAAGCTACATTAGAAAAAGGCCCAACTGACAACTAAACCAGACCTAGCAGAGCCTGGTAAATTCACTGCTTTTGTCTTGGTTACGAGAAGATTACAAGACAGAAAATGCTCATTTTCAAATTGATGGTTAAACAATATTTACACAAAACCAGAAGATATCTACCCATTAATTTCTACCATCACACGCTTTGATGCGGGCAAACGAGCCCGTTCCGCGCTCACCTCCTCCGCCTGCTGAGCCCGTTGTTTCCTGAAGGTTTGTTCATCTGGGTGGACACGATTTGACAGTGAACAGTTCCCATCAGCAACATAAGGCACATGGGTCCCATGACTTCACTTGCGTTCACCACAGGCATGGTGAAATACAGCACAACAGCTACGACTGAAAAGGAGAAAATCGTACCAAATGCGAAAATTAAGAGCACGGCCCGGTTTTTCTATCTCAACTATTTTAGTCTGGTTTATAATTTTAGCAAATACTAGTGCCACACATCTTACAATCTACATTAAGCTTCAGATAGGGTCCTTATGCTTTAGAATACGGACTACAAAATTATGTCGCATTCCTTGCAGAAAAAGGGTTGTGTCACAGACTGCCGCCAGCCCTTACCTTGCATAACATAGAGCACCAGGAGCCACATAAAAATACGCTGGGAGGTAACCTGTATCCACCACTGGCTGAATAACGGAAAAAACACAACTCGCACAATTCCCTTCCGAGTTAGCGACGTCCAGGGAATTTCAGGCTTGGCTTTGGCAAATGTAGAGCCTTGGAATTAAAGGAAAAATGAGCTGTTAATGGTGAATTACAAATTACAAGAATTTTTTTACTTACGGCCAAACCAAACCCTGCCAGAAGGCTGCAGTTCCGAAGGGCGACAAAAATCTATTAGAAACTCCTAGGCATAATGTAGCAAGACTAAGCCTAATGTAGCAAGACTGGGCATAATGTAACAGAAACCTAACAGAGAAACAATAGCTCCATAGAGCCTGGACATGAGGCAGAGTGGGATGTCCTTAGCTTGCAAGCAGGGAAAGCGGAATGTTCCACTAAATGAAGAAAGAGCTACCTGACATTTGCTGAGTAGCAGCACAAAACAACAATGTGCATGCTCAAGAAATTAGGTCAAGAAGCCGACACTGGGGATCACTAAAGACCCCTGATGAAGACTCTTGAACACCAAAGGACTTCTGGCAAAGCGCAGGGTTCTGGAAATAATTTATGTTTAATGCATTAACTAAGCGGTAGAAACAAATGAATACGCAATAGATGTATGCGATAAATACCAAGAAGTGCGAATCATGGGCACTCTCAATTAGAAGAGCGATCCTCTGAGCATCTGGCATGTTGTAATGAAAGTGCTACTTTTTAACAGCATTAAAAAGTCTTTTTGCCGACTTTTCGGTATCGCTACCCAACCACTCCGCTCTGCTTTTGCTGAGCCACCCGAATTCTTCCTGCCTCTGCTTTGAGGTTTGCAATGTTATTTTTGCACCAACATTCAGAGCACGGGTTATCTTCCTATCGAGGAAGATAAACAGAGGAACAAATGTATGGATTCTTTACCCAAGCATGATACGGGTATGATCAGTATTCGTAATCAATACCACTTATGAGTATCAGTATTTAAAATTTTCATTAAGAATTTAATTTTCCTTATTGTCCTCAGCAGCACAAAACTAAAGCACGCTAAGAATATGTTCAAGCAGCCGCTTCTGCAGACCAGGTCTGATCTAGAGAACACAGAGCTTGGTAGAAGACTCAAATTTGGGACTTCTTGAAGAGGCAGCAAAAAACTAGAACATTTTCCAGTTTGAACACATCTACTATAGAAACGCTCAGTGCATTTAGCTTCACTTTGAAACTGATATTTTGCATCTGATATTCGTCTCTCTGTATTTTTAATTTATCCCTTCAGGTGTCACAAACCAGAGGAGAATTCCAGCCGGGAACTGCTCACCTCTGATCAAATCCACGTCGATCAGGTCCGGCTGGATGTGGCCCTTCTTCTTAGGCTTGGTTTTAAGGCCCTGCAAAACCAATCCCAAAGGCCCGTTAGCTGCAAAAGGCACCGAGCCCGGGCCGCCCGGGTGGCAGAGCCCCGTTACCTTCATCTCGGTCTGCTCGATGGATTTCTCCCATATCTGCTGGTCGTAGGCCCCGATCTGCAAGGAGAGGAGGAGGAGGCCGAGGGTCCAACCGGGCCCGCGCCCGCCCGCCCGCCCGCCCCGCGTCGCACTCACCTTCTTCTGGTACCAGGAAATAGCATCTCTGTCGCGAGAGGCCATGGGGGGCCCGGGGAGCAGCGGCGGAATTGGGGGGAGCCGGGGGGGTCGGGAGAACCCAGGGGATATTGGGGCGGCCCGGCCCCGGTACCGGCCCCAGCACCGGCCGGGCCGCTGTTACCCTGGAGACCGCCGAGAGCGCGGCGCTCGATTAGCTCCGCCTGCCCTCCCGCCCCGCGCAGGCAGCACTAGGAGAGCGCCGAGCCCCGCTCCGCCAACCGCCCCCCCCGCAGAAAGAAGCAGCCAAAGGCGAGTAAAGGACAAAAATCAGACTTTTTGTTTATTAAAAAAATACTTTACAGGAAAAAAATTCTATGCATTCCATTGGACTATTTTACAAAGAAATCGCGTAACAGTTTGACACTGGTGTACAGCTACTGCCGTTCGAGCATTCACAGCGAGGCTCAGCCACGACCATGGGAAAACCTCTTCCAACACTTGCTAATGTCAATAAATATACTAAGGCCGCACAAAGCAAACAGTCTTCCAGGCAATTGTACACGTCCTCTGTAGGCAGAGACCTTAGATAAATTAAAACCACAGAAAAAAAAAAAATCGTAGCTGCCAATCAAAATGAAATCAAAAATCACAAAACCAGCAATACAGAAGTCTCTTTACATGTTGTACAAAGGAGTCAGAAGTGTGTGTGTTTCGCTAGACACGGAGTGTCCTGCAGACACCCTCCCCAGGCCACGGGGTTTGCTCTCTGGACAGCACAGAATATATAGGATGAGTTTTTGGGGGAGAGAGGCCACTTTTCTGGGGGTAGAACCAGACCTTCCCCTCTCCTCGCTCCCCTGGGGCAGCGCAGAGCTGCCAACACTCAGCACCCCCCAGAACCTCTAATTAAAAGTTAATTATTCAGTTGACTCAGGCCTGAAGCCGCCCACGCCAGACTAAGGACTTGAGCTCAGCCCACGGGAAAAGCTCAGCCTATTCTGATCGCTTAGGGCAACTAAACTGCAACACGCAGAGCGCAGCACAGAGCCCTTTTTCTCTATGGCAACATCTATACCTGTGGAAAATGTTGATTATAAATCCCCTGAGAACACCTGGCTGAGTGTCCCACCTTCCTGGAAGAGAATGTGTCAGGTATCTGCACAAAATGACTTGTAGCATGTCTGAAGGAGAGAGGAGACCAAAGCTAACTGGTATTTCTTCTTTAAACTGTGTTTTGCTAACCTGCTCCTAGCACAACTGAGCTGCTCACCTTTATCCCAAGTGACATTTTTAATCAACAGCACTTAATGTAAAATAGAAGCCTAAGCCCAAGTTCCATATCTCAAAGCTGATCACTTTATAGAAAGATCGTTTGGCCAATTAGCAGCTGTCTCCAGTATAAAGCAGGAGTGTTTGCTGGTTATCACAGGGCAGATCCACATAAACAGGGAACTGAAAACCAGAGGGACTGACCAGCGCATTTCTATTTATGAGCTGTTCAGTATCTATCTGGTAATACTGAGATATGTTGGAACAATCCATGAAATCTCCCAAAGTTTGATTGTCTCATTATGGAGGCTGTTTGATGAAACCTTACAAAGCTCAATCAGCCAGCTACTTAACAGGAGAGACAGAAATATTTACTTGGACTTCACCAGAAATTTGTTTTGCTCAGCAAACACTAAGTAGTTTGAAGTCATTAATTCATTTCTGAAGAGCCATGGCTCATAAAAATCAGTATTAGGTCATAAAAATCAGTATTCTACATGTCTTGTTCTGGAAAAGATTTGCATCTTTCACATTCGCATTGTTCCAATTCTGGTCTGGAGTTTCCAAGCAGCATGTCACTTTGCTTAAAGCGTACCAAAGCTGGTAATGTATTTAGGTAAGAGTTTTCTAAAGTTTGCTCCTCTCTCCCTCAATCTTCCCAGCATGCTGGAACAGCATCAGCAACATTCAAGTCATTTGAAGATACGTTTCTGTATCTAAATCTGACATTAGATACGAAGTCAGTAATTGAACTGAACATAGAGCATGATGCTACTGCTCGTGTCCCTCTGTCCAAAGAAACAAGTCAGAGCATTTTCCTGGTATTTCACAGGTTTCACTAAAGCTACAGCTTTGAAAGCAACATGAGCCACTCTGTTCTTCTTCCTTTAGCCATTTGAAAACATGCTATCAGAATTCCCAGAGGACTTCCAAGCAGATTCCCTCTCCATCCTATGTCTACTTGTGCTATAAACCAGACAAGTTGGTGTATGGGGGCTCTTCATCTGTTTATTCTGCCTTTAAAGTTACGTTTGCAGAATCACGGTGGCAGGTGCAGATTTGTCAGTTCCTGAGTGATTGTACCGGCGCTGGCTGTCAAAGAACTTAGAGATGTTCCTCTACCGACACGACCCGAGAATAGCACGTGTGAGAAGTGAAACGGGCACTTGGAAGACTAGCAGACTTCATCAAAAGGAAAGAACACCCTTGGGTAATACAATCTTTGAATGTGAAGGATGAACTGAAACCACTATTGCCTGTGAGGAATTTTACTTTGCACAACCCTTAAAGCTATGAAATTCCTCTCAACATAAAAAGTGGAAAAAAACCCACCAGAGAACAGACGGCTCATTTATGAACCACTCTGGGTCATCTAGAATTTCTTCTAAGATTAAATTACACCCCTGCATGAATCACATTACTTTTATGATAAAAGCTTTCCATTCTAACACCTTATTTACACAGATTACTAAACAAGTCACTACCACTTCAATCTGTAAATTAGTTTTAAATTGAAATATTTCCTAGTCCTCATTTTTGTACCGAAGACAATACATACATACACATAAGGAGTAATACAGGTTCTAACTAATCACTGCAGTATCTTCTGATGATTATTTTCCTATCAGTTTAAAATAGTGACCTCTACACTGAGGTGCTAATATGTATATAAAAGCCTACACAAACAATATTGCACAAAGTAAGATTTATAATAGAGTAACATATTTTAGAGACCCTTATAAAGAGAAGAGTAATAATTGATATTAAAAAGATGCATCCCGAACTAACACGGCATCTTTACTTTTGTCTAGTCTAACATAGTGTTTCAAATCTTTCCTACCCCAGTGAGGATTAGAACAAAGTTATCTGGAGACGGCTTAAGTTGCACCAAAACCCAGCTTGTACTCTAAATGTGGGGAGGGGAACAGGGAGGAAGGGACAGGACTTTTCCTTTCGATGACTGGAAAGGGCGGTAATAAATGGGGTGAAAGGCAAATACAGATTACACGTTAACATCCAGAAATATTGAAAGATTGTTTAAAAACTGTTGATAGCTGACACTCTACATATTTAGCATGTGCCACTGATTTTTTTTCCACAGTACCTGGGCACCCAGAAGCTACACATGGAAACAGCAGTCCAATGCCAGAATACTTTTTTATTGTGAAATAGTTACACAGAACTTCCTAGAGTAAGGACAGCCTTACTGGGTGAGTTACCAACTCAACACTATTGCAGTAAGTGCATCAGTACAAGGGTAAGTGTGGTTCCATTGGACACGGTACGACCTGGTCAAAACAAGCTGCCAAGTTGGTTAGTATTTTAAAGCCTTAAAGTGCTCAAAGGTAGCGGTTTCCTCCACAAGACTACCGAAAGGTTCTCTAATTTTGACGCTAGTATTAACCACGTTCAGGGAAGATGTGTTTTGGAAGCAAAAACCCTCACGTCAAACAACAGAAGCAGTGCTATGAGAAGCGCTAGGTCAGTAAGTCACTGCATGGCAACAGGATCAGACACTTTCTTCAGTTAATTTTACCTTTGTAGGAACTGTAAGAAATAGAGATCAGTTTCTGTAGTTTGTATATAAACCCAACTTGTATATAAACTAACATGTCAAGAACAGACATACCAAAAATTTCACAAATCATCAAAAGTGCTGTGCTTTCTTTTTACTTTTTTTTTTAAGCAATTAAAATGACGTGGGAAAATCACTTTGCAAGTCTTCTACAAAAGCATCACTTTCTGGTGGAGATTAGAGATAAAGTAAAAGTAGGGAAATAACACTGACCAATACAGTTCAATCTTATTATGTTCCTGGAGGAATTTCATTCTGACTTTGAGGAGATATTCAATATCTCTTTACTTAAACAGAAAGAAGTGGTAGACCACTGGTACAGGTTGTACTAAGGGGTTAAAATACAACTTGAATTTTGCATAATCTGTGTAAAAAAGATATGCTTGACATTTTGGAATGTCACCTTTCTTTATAGAATTATAGGCAAGATTTCTCCAATAAAACATAAGCCAGTTATAAAACTATAACTTCACATCAAAATTTTAAAAAGTTGTTAAAAAAACGTTTGATTATATACATATCACACAGAAGAGCCTGCATGATCCTGCGGATTGTGTTGCTGATCAGACTCTATTTTAAAACCTGGAAGGGGCTGGGCCACCTGATCTGGTTGCACAAGTCCTGATATTGAAGAAACAGCGGAGGAGAGCAGCCCTGTCGTGAGCTGCGTGTCTAGACCTGCTTCTTCCGCCTCTATTTTGACACTCGCGCACTGGGGTTCACCTGCCGACTCTGTTTTTCCAGGAACACTACTGTTCAAGCTTGAATTGCTTTCTGCGTTTTGAGAAGTCTCCCCCACGGGGTGATATTGTTTAAGTCTGATGTGCCAGGCTAAGCTGCAGACTGCTGACACTGTTTTGAACTGATGAATGACATTTCTAGGGATGAAGTAGATGTCATTGTCACACAACTGAATCCTAGCATAGCGAATGCCTTCCCGTCTCATTTGGTTTAGTTTGGCTTCATCCACCCATTGAACACACTAAGAGGAGGAAAGATGGTAAAGTTAGTGGTATACTCCCGTTTAAACAATTCGGTATCCACCTATTTTCAACATACTTCATGTCTAAATCAGAATGTTTCTGTTTAACAGGTAAAACTTCCAATTTAAATGACAGCTGGACTTTTAAAACACAGTTTATCTAATGTGAAAAGGACAACAAACAGGTAAGAGCATTCTACAGTTACGGCTGAAAACAGCAGGTTTGATGTGGGGCTGCACTGTTCTGGCTGCCAGGACTGAGTTTAGATGCCTTTGCATCCTAAAACATCAGTATATTAAAAAAAAAATGCAGAAACAGGCACACGTGGCTTCTTAATCAACTTCTAATTGTTTCTAGTGCATGTATCATGCCTCACAGCATAAATCTCAGCTTGGTGGAAAAGCAATTGGACTAGATGAGTGTCATCGGTCCCTTCCAACTGAACTATTCTATTCTGAAACACGAGAAGGGAAAATGCCCAGCAGAGCTGTGAAGTGAGGGTACAAACGCACTGGCTACACAGTGACCCTGAGAACTGTCAGAAGCTACTTCCAGAACGCTGAGAATGAACCGTCAGTGGGGAAGATTCGATACCTGTGACACTGGAGGTTCGTGCAGGTCCAGCTGAAGTCTCTGCACAACATCAGTGAAATCTTCAGCATGAAAACAAACCACATCTTTGGTTATACGAGGCTGGTCACTCCTAGAAAGAGGAGAATCCCAGGAATTTTTAAAGAATTTGAGGTAAAAGGCACTACAGCTCTTTCCAGCAGAAAGCTTCATTGAACCAACAACCTACTTCAGCTTCACGTCTCTTCTCAATACACAAATTATTTTGAAAAGGAAGTATAATTCATAGATTTCTCTTCCCCCCCTCCATTTTTCTTCCTCCTTTATGCATGCACTACGTTCAAATTGCCACTAAAGTTCTCTGTATGTTCAAGGAACCACAATTTGCCTTCATTCTTCCATTCAATAGTTAGAATAACTTTGTATTAAAGGCAAAACATAAAGTAACAAAGTAACTCTGAAACCAAAGCAACAAGGAGTTGGGTTTTATTCAACGGCTGTGGATCAGAGTGAAGGAAGTTCCGGCATGTTTTATTCATATGAAAATCTAACGATATTGCTAATGATGCTATCTAATTTCTACTGTAATTGCTAGAAATAACAATGATGCAATTCCAGTTTCTGTGCAAGGTCAACAGCAACGTCCTGAGGACATGAAATGAGGCAGCACTGTAGCTATGAAATTAATGACATTGATTTCTTAGATTGCTCTTAAGTTAACATTAATATACCTACTCAGGAAAAGAACAAGAACAGATGACTGCACAGGCAGGGTGTCTTAAGGCTTATTTTGTGTGTCACTACGATTTTCCACAAATCTACTGCCTCAAGAGAGGGAAAAATAACAGGCATGTAGCTTGTATTTTTCAAGCTCTAGACAGCATTTATCTCATTACAGGCTTTAAACCGTTACTTTGGTTAGGCTTGTTTCCCAAGGATTTTTTTTTAATTATTTTTTTTTTTTTTTAAAGAGAGAAACTGTCTAGAATCGCCCCCTCCCAGCAGGCCAGTGGCATTTCAGTGGCACTCACCATTCCCCGAACTGCACAGCCTTCAGCACGCCCACCGCAGCTGTGCTCTGCCAGTCAAAGCCTTGGCCCACATGGTCAGCGTGAGCTCTCGTCCTGTCCTCAAACAGAACCTCACGGGGCTCGCTGGTCCGAGGTAGGTACTGCAGATTCTTTATTTCATTCATTGACCTAGAACATGATAAAAAGACTTATTAAAAAAAAAATAAATAATGTTTTGGACAACTCAAAAACAAATATTTGTATTAAAATAATTTTTAAATGTTGTGCGCTGCAGGCTTCAAAATCAAAGAGCAGAGCACTTCCCTCTGACTTCTTCTAGGTGTCTATTTGACAAGAAAAGATTGAAACAAATACAGCGAAGTATAATTCAGGTTATGAGATCAAAATGCATAAAAGAAATCCAATCACCAAAAAAATATCTTTGTTCACCTGTGCTGAAATAATTCTTTCGGGAATGTAATGGTATGCAAAATAGAGCTATCTTAAATAACTAAACTTCAGTATCTATTAAGAGTAGATCCAAAAAATATGCATTAAATTACAATTGAAATATGCTTCCAATTCTTTATCTCCTAAAATTTGTTCTACAGCACACTCCTGTGAAAGACAGCACATACATACACACACCATGATAGTTCCTGAGACGACACTATTACAAGTGCTTCAGCACTAACATTAAAAAGCCACAAGAACTGTATAAGGATCTCTGCTGTTTTAGAGCATTTTACCTGCCCTCAGCACCAAATTAGTTCTTTACACAGAAATAAGATGAATAAAACAAGTCTCCTGAAGAATAATAAAAAGAGGTTTCAGTCATAAGAAAGCATTGATCTGAGACATGCTACCATGAAAAGTGGTGAAACAAAATAACCATCATAAATAACGTATTTGTCTTATCCATTGAACCAACTTGAAACAGAAAGGAAAATGAAAAACTTAAAGCTGTGAATTAGCCTTCTGAACAACTAGATACACATCCAAGTATTTAGGTTTTGTTCTCAAATTTAACACAAACATAACGGCAATGTTTTACCTTTAACACGGAAAGGAAAACAAAACATTACCGGCGCCGTTTGAATGGCGATTTTGGCATGTCAGCTGTTGGGATCATCTGCTCTCCCGGTCTCACCCACATGATGGGACCATCGTCACTTTGTGACCTGCACTGAAGTCGGAGACTAGAAAGGGTACCCCAGGGTAGAGTCATCTGAAAGACAAAACCAAACCAATCCACAGAACACACAGAACACAAGAGACTGGGCGAGATAGAAAAGTTAAATGATGCCTTTGGTAAAATTGCTTCAAGTTTGCTGTCAAAAAGAACTGCATAGGAACTAACATAAGTCAGTTTGAGAGGTAAAATGTATTCAAAACTAACTTTATTCCATCAGTTTTTAGAGAAGTAGATTATTAGGTAGTGTATATATATGATAAACTATCTTTTTTTAATTATTTACACAACTGTAGCCACCTAATTCAGTACCTTTCATTTGGACACAGGAAAGAATGTACCTCTGCAGCCCAAATGATAAGCACATCAATAGAGAAAATACTTCATGGTTTCTTATTATTTGGAAATATACAAAACTTTGTAATTGTTTAAATATCTATAGCACTCTAAAGAAAACACCGCAAGTCAGTGCTTACTCTGAGAAATGGAGATTCTTCTAACATATCTAGAAACTCCGGGAAGTAGTCCCCGACTTCTTCATCCACCGCTCCAACGAGGCTGATCTGCCGCATGGGTCCCGCTCTGTAGGTTCCACAGCAGTACGTTCGATTGACCTGCGTGGCCAGAAAGGGAAAGACAACACCAGCACAGCCTTAGTTTTGTTAAAAGAGATTAGAATTGATTCATATAATACACTAGACCACAGCTGAGATGAAGCTCTGACTCGTCTACATCTATTACACTGGAGATGCCTTTGGGAAGATGCACAGACTGTTTAGAACAGATGCCCGTAGAGTATCCCCTCCTGTCTGTGTCACTGACAGGAAAACCTTCTAAAGTTTGAAAAACAGCAAGTTGGTATTTGACTAATTCAAGAACAATTCAACACTTCCAGGCTGACTGGAAAAAAACACCACGTTTCACTGTGACTCGGTCTTTCACCAGCAAACTCCAGCTCTCTACTCATTTGTGCACTTGACTGTTGCTTCCATATTTCAAACCGCATGTTACTGAATGGTGCGGGTTCGTCATTGCAGCGTGTCAAGAGGTCTTTCCCCTGTGACTGGAGTGAAAAGTCTGGGGTTTATAACTTCATTTACAGACCTATGCATGAAGCAGCTTAGTTTTAAGTCTTGCAGTTTACCCAACAAACCAGATGTAGTTAAATTACTCCATCAAGTAGTTAAACTGGGAGAGACTGATAAAGCAAGAGTTGCAGCTACTGTTGCAACCATAGATATTTAGCTCCTTAATTACAGGAGTTTAAATCACTGTTATTTCCAGAGTTGGTCCCTTAGCTTTGTATATATGCAGCTGGCAGTTCTGCACTGATTGTACACACATTTTAATTAAAAACCAAGTGAGAGCCAAAGACAAGTTCACATGCAGCTTTACTGCTCAGCCCTCAGCCAAGGGCTGCACCGCATCACCTCGACCTGCAGGTGTAAACCAGTGGTAAGGGTTCATTTCTACCACCAGTAAAGTGGAACAATTTCACCATCTAGCTAGAACGCAATTCAGAGCAGCAGTACTGCAAAAAACCAGTAGAATTAGTCTAGTTCTGTGCACCTACAGGAGAAATAAGGACCAAAATACTCTGGTCATTAAGTCAGTTAAGTTTCACTGCCTGGTACTATTAAAGTAAGCAGAGAAAGACTTTTTCCAGATGAGATTTGTTCCATTGAAACCACCTGTTGAGATTCACTAGCATTTCACAGGTGTTTATCATGAGTTAAATTATAATAATACACAGTCTTTCCTTGTAGTGTTTTCAAAGGGAATGAAAAACTAGAAGCTTAATTTTTTTTTTTTTTCAATGCACTGGAATGCAATGAAAAAATATAAAATAATTCAAGAGCTATAAAGGAGATACTAGAAATACTTTAAGGAAATCTTGGATTTCAATGTTTGGCTAGTTGTTAATAGAACTTAAAGAAATATAGACACTTGAGAATTAAAACCAGGATGTGTTTACACTGAAAATATGTACCAAATTATGTCAATCCCCAGCAGGCTGTAGTATTCATCTCAAGAACCTCAATCACAGGGGGAGTAGTCTACTAGTTTAACATGCTGTAAAAAATTCCATCACACATAGTTTCTCTCTCATCCTTAATTGCTCCAGAGCAGCACAAATACCAATGCCACCGGTTAGGTTAGTGGTCTCAAGAATACAGAGTATGCAAAGACCGTGTGTGTAATAACAAGCATGTTCACGACCATAAAAAAAGAAAAGGCACCTTACTCATGGGACACTAAACAGCCTGAGTGGAAAGGAAGCCCAGGAACCTGCTCGCTGCACCTTTTTGCAAACTACTCCAACCTTTCATTCACCAAGAGCTCTACATGCGCTCTTAACTCCAAATTAAAGCTTAGCTTTAACACTGAATAATTAGAACAAGTGAACCAGAGCCAACGCAAGCAAAACTCCAGAGAACATCGAAGCTCAAGTATTTTAATATACAGAAACCAAACAGTTACGCTACAACTACACATTGGAGTGCTTCATCATAAACATTCCATTTACATTGTCCTCACTGCCCTGAGAAGAAGGAATTCACCCTGCAAGGGAGTTAATTATCACTAGATTTTTATGAAGTCTTCCAGACTAAAGTCCTTATTTTGAATTGGAGACACTTCCTACTAAAATCCAGTTTGTCTGAAAAGGTATAAAAACCAGCTGAATGTTTTACAAACCAAAGGTCACACTAACTTTCAGTTAACTTGCAGTTTACAGATCAAAGTTGGATTTCTTGACACCAAGTGTCCAGGACTCAAGACCATCTAATGCTACCAATCTCATTTCCACAGTGTGGTTCCGTACAGCAAACACGCTCGTGCGTCCAGAAGGTTCAACCTAGAACGGTGCTGACTTTTAACCGAGTATCTTCAATTAAAAATAAAAATCAGTATTACAGCATACAGCAATACTATAAACATGCTTCATCTCCAAAGGCATAAATACCAAGTGCTTTTGTATTGTACAGTTTTTCATACAGGAAGGTCCAAAAGCCACTGAGTTGTTGAATCAAAAAAGCAGTGTTAGTATTTGCAATCTATACAATTCTTAATGACTTGCCTATTGTTTTGAACAACGTCAGTGTTCTCCCAATTCAGAAGATCAAGTGAAAGTCTGCAAGAAGATGAGTGCAGATCTTCCTGCATGGCATGGTTAGCCGTGCCCAAAATGTGATTTACCAACTATTAGTGGGACCTTTATGTTAAAACAGGAAAAAACAGCACAGTAGCAGTAGTCCCAACATCATCATTTTTCATTTGCTTAGAAAAAGAAAATTGTGCCTCATCTATTTGAGGCGATCCCTGCCCTGGATTTCAGAAACTATTCAAGTCTAGATGCAGTGGAACTTTTATGTCTTTAAAGAGTTCTTACCTGAGAGTGAAAATTTGAAATCGTTGTTGTTTCAATGTCCTTCTTGCCCAAGATTTCCATTTTCACTGGAGTGTTTGGAAAGTTAAAAGCAAAGTAATCCAGGAAGTCTGGTAAATAAGCAGCTGCTCCATGTACTATGGCTAAAGCATAGTAAGCTGCGTTTTTATCGTTTTCACTGAATGACAACGCAAGAAACTCTTCAGCAAATCTCTCCATCTCCACTGGAGACAAAAATGAGAGTTCATCCATGTAAGCATGAAGGACCAGAGCACCGCCATTGGACTGATGTTCTTCATGAATGAAGTTACTAAATTTAGTGCCAGTTTTCAAGAAGCTGCTGCGAACAGAATGCTCCTGGTGTGTCACAAATGGTGTTTGTACTCCCTGGGGTATTCGATATTCCTGCATCCCCAAATTCAGTCTGCAGAGCTGCTCATCCTTCAGATACCTGAAGGATTCCTTGTTCATTTCTAGGTTATCGCACTGTCCTTGAGACAGAGTCTCTTTGTCAATGCGAGTGAGTCCAGCACACACTGTCTGCACCTCTTTGTTGTACATCTTCAGGCGCTTTCCCCTCATATCTTCCCGGTGTTTCTTTTTCTTTTTTTTCTTTATCTTCTTCATAATGAGACTGTCAGCTCGCTGGGTTTTGCCATTTTCATCTGGTGTTTCTGGCAGCAACAATAAAGAGAAGATTAGAGTTCCGCAGCTGCAGCGTATTCACCCAAAAAGAATTAGGACCCCTCATTTGCTAAAGCCATCTATTCCCATGAAGACTCACCAACAGTAATACCTTGAGTTTTGACTCACAAGACTTAATTATACAACAAAATATGCAGTACATCTAGTTATTATACACAGAAAGCATTGAATAAAGGAAAACTTCTGAAACTCAAGCTTAATATTTTAGAAATACTTCAATTTTTAATATATTTATTAGAATACCTTTAAAAGGAGTCTGTATTTCAGAACAGCTATAATTAAGTCCATTAATAACGTCTGATGTTTAAGGCAGTGCCACGCAGAGGAAGTGGATAAACAAGTATGTGTAACATTTAAACATTAAGACTTGCGTTACAGAACACTTCGCTGGATTTTCGATACACAATATAGAAGCAAAAGACAGCGCAGCTGAGGAGGTACAAGCGTTATTGACATTTAGAGGTAAAAATACTTAATGCAGTTAGCTTTCTGGCCTAAAAGAAAATAATATTAGACTGCTGATCTATGTATTAAAGGACCCAAGTCATTGCCTCCACATCTTCAGCTATCTTATCTAGTCTTATAGTTAACTATCCAGTTTTAATTCAGAGCTAGAAATTAAGAAGTGGTTGTTTATTTAAAAGGTTAATCAACCTGTAAAAGGCTAGAGGCTAAGAAATAAAATGTAAAGAAGTAGTTCTGCTACGCAAAATGTAATAGTTTAATTGCTCATCTTTTAGGAATAAAACCCAATTCAAGCAATATTTAGCAAATGACATTGGTAGCCAGAAATCTCAATGGTCCAGCTGTGAAAAAACTCAATTCCAAGTCATGATTTTCATCTGCCTGAACCAAAGAACTATTTCTTGCCAACAACACACTTTAACCTCCAAGAACTGTGCTACCAGGAGAGCCGAGGGGATCAGAAGGATCTGGTGCTGAAGGGAACATCTGAGCAGATGCAATAGCTGAAGTTTTTCAGTTTCCCGCAGCACAGGGCTTTGTGTGAACATCTCCTTCGGCTGCAAACCTATCACATTTGTATTCTCTCTTTAGTCTCTTGCAGTACTTGAAGATAAAGAAAAAAACATGTTGTGCTGATCTATGAGGAAAGGTGTAATGATAAATACCAGCAGCTTTAAGTTATTTAGTCTAACCAGAGTATTTCACTATATCATCGCTAGTTTGGTCTTGGAGCTCTTTAGTAAAGACAGCTGACCTTCTTAACAACCTGGTGTAATGAACAGAATTACTCACGAAGGAAAAAGTTGATTGCTTAATACTAACTTCATACAATTGTCTTAGGACCTGAAATACAAGTTTTCACAGGTCTTAGCCTTCGCAAACAGCAAATGCCTTTATTTTTATATTATAGCATGGGAAACCAGGAAAAGAGAGGTGGTATTGCTCGTTTTGGCAAGTCAGCTGAAAGAGTTCTTTGAATGAGCTTTTCTGGAAGTCTCAGAAGTTAAGCGTGCACAAGCCTACTCAATCACTAAGCTCTCAAGCGTAGATAATGCTTTACTAACTGCAATGAATACACTAATCACACAGATCTTTGTTCAGGTGGAACCAGAGATTCTCAACTGAAACTCATCAAGAATTTCATGCCACCACTGAGGTGTTGGGTGTTCTTGTAGATGGTTCCAAATTAATTTTTGGTTGTTAAAGGTGTCTTCTTTTAAGCATTTATAATTTTCAATATAGTTTTAAAACTTCAGATGTGGACTAGTTTTAATACAGAACACCCTCCTGTTTGAAGATATTCCCTACCAGCAGGCTACACCTTTTGCATTTTGGAATAGACCAGTGAACACTGGTCTATTTTCAGGATAAAAGCTCTCCTGACTTCCATCCACCGACCACAGCACAGTCCTGCTCCAGTGAGAGCAGCCTCTGTGTTAAGTCAATAACCTCTCTATGAAGTGAAGCTAGACAGTGACATTATGGTAACGCCTGACAATCTTGAAGGAAATATAGTTTTAATTATTCCTTAAATAAATGGAAAGCCTCTGGTACCTCAAACACAAAGAAAGCAATAACCAGGTCATCAAACTATGGGCTCCCACAGTGAGGTAGAACAGCAGCGCTGGTAACTAAGCTGGTCTAAAACTATTGGACATCCCATAACTGAACACACTAGTATCACTGTTAAACAGCAAAAACACCAGAGATGTTCATTGTCACCTGTGGCCAAATGTAAGAATAGTATAGCCAAAGAAATATGCAATTTACTTAGATTATGCATAGAAATAAAAACTGATAAAGACAGGAAAATAAATCCAGCCCTATCCCAAATGCCACTGGGACAAGTAATGAAGAGCTTCACACTTCCAGTTAGCAACAGCTTTCCTGTGCAAACCTGGAATTCGCATGGTAATTTTAACAGCATTTAAGCCTTCATTAAAAGAAGGCCTTATTTGATCACCACATTAGAACTGACATAAACTGACACTCCCAATCTACACAGATACAACGCTGCTGCAGTTTTATCAACATTTATCAAACTCAAGTTTGAGATTTACAATCCAATAGCTTTTATGGTCATTATTCAAACACAGTGGTTTAGGAGCATTAAACAGTAGTGAAAAGTCTCTCTACATAACAGTTTTCTCCACTGTTAAGGCAGTATTGTCTAGAGTTTACACTATAGACATAACTTCAGCATGTGCATCTTTGGTTTCCTTGGCACAAAACCTTCACAGTACTCCTGGAGCATAATTCAAAACGTAATATTTTTATTACAGCAGCTTTTGCAATTGCTTTTTATCTGTGTTGCTCTCACCAAGAGACTTTTTACTATCAGAAATTTGTGAGCAGAATGAAAACAGTCATTCCGTACTGTTAAAAAAAAAAGAATTAAAATGACAACACTCACCACCATCTATCCCCATCCCAAAATACAGAGACGTTTTGGTCTTCCTATTAGAGAAACCTCAGCGCATTTACAAAAACAAACAGCAGCTTCTCAGCTCTAGTATATGCTAAAGCAAGCACAGGAGGCAGAAAGCTTTACTACCAAAGCACTCGCATGTTGAGCCTGCGATGAGGGCAGCTCCGAACAGCAGCACCGGAGAACGAGCAGCTCCCCGGAGCTGCCCCTGCCCGCAGGGTCCCCCGCAGCACCCCGGGGATCCGCGCTCAGCCCCCAACGGGCGGAACCGCCGTGCCCCGCAACGCCGGGAGCGGACACGGACCCCGCGCACCCCGGCTCCCCGATGCACCCGGAGCACTTTTCCTCCGCTCCCGCCTTCACCCGGGCGGGTGAGGCCGAGCCCGAGCGAGCGGCTCCGCCGCCGAGCCCGGCCGGCGTGCGAGGCCGCCGCCGAGGGACGTGGCGGGCGGGCTCCGCCGGGGACGATCCGCACCGGCCGAGCGACCCCCGTGCGCCACAGGCGGGCGCCTGCCC
>VWYH01007503.1:699896-729784 GCA_013399365.1 Pampusana beccarii
CGCCTCACCGGGGGGGCCGCCCCGCCGCCTCCGCCCGCCCCCGCGAGGCCGGCCGGGCCGGTCCCCTGAGGGGAGCGGGGGCGGCTCCTCCGGGGCCCGGGACACTGCGCGCACCGGAGCGACCTGCGCAGCCATTTCACAGTCTCCCTCACACACATTTAAATGGCCCGAGCGCCAGGCGCCTCCGCGCACGCGCCGCGCGGTGCCCGCTGGGAGCTGTAGTTCGCGGGCGGGGCCGGCGGGAACTGTAGTCCGTGCGTGTGCGCATGTGCGATGAGCTGGTCACGTGACCCGGGCGGTGCAGCGGAAAAGCCGCAGCTTACCCCAAAAATTTCTTGCGTCACTGGGAGGTACACATACCGAACTGTTCCCTGTCAGTGCAACAAACGCGAGCAGGGCGATAAATAAACTTTTTATTTTTTTTTTTACGGCGTTTCTCGCGCGTCGTAAAACGCTTCCTCGCTTAAACGCGCAATCGCTGAATTTTGGTGCAAATTCCCGCGCAAAAGCCTCGTGAAACGTGAGACAAAAGCAGCGGGTTCCCCCTAGCCTGGACCTGCAGTACTGACTGAGGGGGGTTGGTACAACGCAGAAATATTTGTAACTGTGATATAAACCGGATAAAAGCTTTTGTTGGTTTCTGCAGTTGAAAAAAAACCAAATGGTTCATTTGGTGAAAAATAAAACAGGCTGGTCCTGGGATGCCTTGGCCATTGCTCCAGCTAAAGTAGCCTGAAACCAGCTTGAGGTCACTGTTCACTGTGGGCAGTAGGTCGTTCTCTCATCCAAATTTCCTAAATCCCACTTTACTTTTCTCTCTCTACAGGAAAGAAATCATATAAACATCTTTATCCACCCCACTGAGGATATAAATAGCAGAGGAACCTGTCTAGAGATTTCATCTTCTGAGATATCCATCTGAAATTTTGTGCTGGAGAGTCACGCATTCTTAAAAAATGGCATTGCTTTAAAAATACAATGATATTTTGCTTGCACTGAAGTTACGCAGATGCTGTGTCTGCATGACCCAGAGTTGTGTTCTGCTTTGGTCCCGTATCGTGTCCAATAGTCTTCCCTGGATCCGGCCACCAGTTCACACTTCGGTTCAGAAAGCTCCAATCCATCCTTTTGAAGTGAATACATTCCAAAACACAATAAAAATACCTATTCCCCGTTTTCGTTTCCATCCTCCTGTAAATTAACTGAAAGTGCTTAGCCGCTGGTGCTTCTATATTCTTCTTTACTTTAAAACTTCAGTTGATGAAGAATGTGCAAGTAGTGCCTGAGCTGCAAATATCACACAACAGCTTTTGATGTGTTTGTTTTGACGGAAACCTTATGGGGCTGAGCACTCAAGACATATCAGGGCTCGCAAATCCGTAATGCTGGATCTAGAAAACACGTCTAAATATTCCACGCTGGTGGTGGATTTCTTGGTCCTTTAGGTTTTGAAAATCGACTTGCAAAGCCTGGGAAAAAAAAAATATATATATATTTCTTTAATGCAATGAATTCTGTATGTTATAGATGTTGATTATTTAGTTCCTTAAAATAATATGGTATTTGAAAATATTTGTAATTTCCGTTCTTTCAGACACGGTAGACTTAAAGCAACAACCTGTAGTTGTAAGTCAGCTGGTGCAAAAACAGTCTAGTAATGTGTCTGTCTGACAAATACTGTCATTATAGCATGAATATCAAGATAACTAGATTTTGTGCTTAATCTAATAAGTGGCTGCTCTCTAGTAGAAGCATTTAAAATGGAAAACATGGTATTTCTCCTCTGCCACATGCAGCTTTGTCTTCCGCTCTTGCTCTTGCCACATAAAGGCTTTCAGACCCAGGAAAACCAAATACACGCTTGTGACTCTTCACACACCGAGAAAGATTTGTCAGAGTAGGTTTCAGAGTTTGTGTTTTCCATCCTTACCTGTTCTTTGTACAGTTTGTGAATAAAGTTGTAAATGTGTAAAAAACAATGAGCATTATTTGTAATATTTGTAGTTTGTTAGAACTCAGCCTGGTACCTGTATTGAGACTTTCAGAAAACAGGTGCTGCCCACAGCAAAACACTGAGAGAAAACACATACCAAAGCTCAGGAAAGACCTGGAGTGGTTGGACAGGGCAGATTCTGATGGTTTTGTCAGTGAAGATGGACCACAGATACCTAGAAATGAAAAAATCAGACTGAAGCGGTTAGTCTGTTTTCAAGATAAGCATTTTAGATCAAAGGGAACTCAATGAGAAACTCCTTATTTCTGCCCCAAATGGACTGGGCAGAAGCCCAGCTGGGGCTCACGTTCCCCACAACACCCCTACCCCCAATTTTTAGACTATTTGTCCCACCACACTGGTTTGAATGACCTGAATAATCTGGTAATTTGGCTGCACTGCAGCTGTCCCCAAGATACCCAAGGGCACCGCAGCATCCCTGTGACACTCCTAAAACATCTATTGCCATCCAGATGTGGTTGTACACAGCTGGCCAGCAGCTCTGTATTTCCTGCTCTGTGATGTGCACGACATTTCATGTCTGGCACGTTCAGGTTCTTGAAAATTCAGTCTGCGTATTTCTTTATATATTTGCTTAAAACCATCAGGAAGACGCACATTAGTATGAAGACTTACTCTTTCTCACGTTTTTCAGTATTTTCAAGCTCTGTAGAAAATAAAATGAAAAAAAAAAGGCAATAGATCAGCTATTATCATAAAGGGAATTTGCTGATAAATATAGATCTATCGCATCTCCTAAGAAGTATGGTGCCTAGCAGCTGAGACCGAAATGTAGACTTCTGCCATGCCTCCCATTTGTGTTATTGTTATTGTTTTCCTCAAATACTTTTCTGCTCAGCTGTAACATCCTGAAATACAACTGCCCATGGGGATAATTAATTAGGGCCACAGCAAGAGGAGGCGGGTGATGAGCAGAGTCTGTCCTAGGCAGGAATTCAGACTCCGCTCGAGCACCTTTTTACAAAGTTCCTTTTGTCACAAGGTAAGCAGTGAGAAAGCAGCGATAGCTGTAGCTATTATAATGCCATCTCTTCTTCTCAGCCCCTCCATTTGCAATTATTTTTGGGTTGTCTTGTTGCTTTTACCTTGCTTCTCTTAAAGCATTTTGTAGGCTCTTCGGACAACGTTTCGGAAAGGTTGTTCACCAAGCCCAGAGGACTCGTCGTAGAATTTCTTGCGGCAGGCTGCAGACCTGGGAACATACATCAGAACATTTGCAGCAGTCACTCGAGAATCCTCCTGCTTTTTTCTAAGTGCTTTGTCGTTGCTTTTCGTTTCCTCTAACGCAGCAGTTCTAGAAATTTCTGCTGAACTCTCCTGCAGTTAAGTCCTGGAGCACTACCCTTGGTAATGCTTTGAACAGGAGGGTTGTGATCTCCTCAGCTATCTACAGGCTTAGGTGCAAGCAAAAAAATCTCAGTTACATGCCAAGAAAATAACTCATCACTTACTCACTGCATCAGCAAGAACAAATGACTCCGGGGTTCTTTCAGGAAGCGGGGGAGGAGAGTTAGAGCGATCCCGGGTTGTCTCTAAGAAAGAGACATGAAAGAGTTGGTAACCTAGCTTCAAATACGTGTATCTCTATATATATATGTTCACTGAGAGGTCCACAACACTCTAACCAACATGTGTCAATCATCTCAAAGGAAACACACAACTTGCAGCAAAAGGTGCAAAAACTCATGGCCCAAGGAGGCTGCAAGGAAACATCATCGTGTACAGGGTGAGGCAGGAGCTGGTTAAGAAATATAAAACTATCAGTTTGTTTGATTGCAGAACTGTCCAGTTCTGTTCAGAACTATTTAGCAATACGAAATTTCCGTTGGACTGAGCACAGATCCTAAAGATATTTATTAAATATGGTAACGCAGCTTCGGTAAAAAGCAGACCTGATTTTCCAAAGGTGGTTTATCCCAGCATTAAACTTATACCTGTTTGTGGGCTCCGAATCTTCACACTCTGGAAACAAACAAACAAAAAATAATAAAGGAAGGTATTTGAAATTCCCATAACCAAATGTCGTTCTCTTGCACACAAGCAAGCCAGAGAAGACGAGGAAATGATGTTATGTGCAAACAGCCTCCCACGCACACCTCCGTGCTCGTGTAATGGAAGACAGACTTACGCCTTATTGTTTCACTTTACAAAGCTATAATTCAGCTATGGGATGATCAAGAGAGGGCTACATTTTGTTCATCTCCCACCTGTTCTGCAGGGCGGTGTGAACCACAGCAGACCACTAGCTCCCTGTCTTCGTTTTCCCTCTCTAAAATAGGAACAATATTTTTACTACCTTGTATGTGACTTAGGACTCTCCCCCCAAAAAAATATTTGGAGTAAAGTAGATATTGGTATGGAGGAACCTGAGTGAGACCACATCTTCCAGTCTTGAACCCTTAGATAATTTATGGAAAGTACACAGTGCTAAAACTAGTATATTTCTCAACGGAAGGAAACGCGATAAAGAAATTGGCATAGTGATAGAGCTGGAGAAGAGATAAAAAGCCACTTATTTACCTTACACGGTCTCAGTCTCACTGAGTCATCGAACACCACTGAGTGAGACTCGCCGCTCCACTCCAAAGAGATTCCGATATTTGTATTTCTGGCTGGAAGCTGAAAATCAGAAGTGGCCGGAGGGAATTGTTCTGGAAACAACGGAACAGCAGAGAGGTCGTTGCTCACCCCGGGCAGCCAGAGCAAAGGCTCTGCCGGCTGCCCCGCCACAGAGGAGCCCCCAGAGCCCTTTCAGCCCCTTTCTTGTGAAATGCACTCACCAGACTCACCGGCCACAATAAAGGACTCGGGGGTTCGCTCGGGCAGGGGCGGAGGATCCTCATCATCTGGCTGTGGCGGGGTGGCTAATTGGGGAGACACGGACACGTTACCCACATGGCACGACCCGGCAGGAGAACCTGTGCAGAGACTAAGAGCTGGCTGCTCTTATCCAGCTTTGCACCTGAGGTGATAGTTCATCACCTCTAAACTGGTTTTAAACTCTTGTTTCCCAGAGTCTCTGTCTGCTCTGGATGAACCTGCTTTAGGTGGGTTGGACTAGGTGGTCTCCAGAGGTCCCTTCCAACCCCAGCCATTCTGTGATTATAGCATCCAGATAACGAGCACACTTTGGTGACACTGGACGCTGAAGGGCCTGAGCAGGACAGAGCTGAGCAAATGCCAAAGCTGCAGACACCGAGAAATGTCCGACCAGGCCAGACCTGATCAGACCAAGGAATAATTCTGCCTTCTTCATATGGCAGGTGATGGTTTTTAGGCTACAGATCTGGACAGAACCCTAATGTTGAGGTCCTGGTTCTCTCAGTGGGGTGTCAGCGTCCCCCTGCACAGCACTGCAGAAAGGAGGGGTTTCTGACCTAGAAACTAGAACCTCAGAGAAAATAGAACCTCAAAGAAAATAATTTCTGGGAGCTTTCTAAATGTTTCTTAGAGCCCCCTCATTTAAAAATTGGTCGCCACCAGTCCCTGCCTTCCTGTTAGAGCTGCACCAAGGTGACAGAATAGTCCAGAGCAGCTGTGTAATTAGGAGCCCAAAAGTCTGCTGTTCTAAAAACATCGTTTACGAGAAAAATTTGAGGCAGGATGAAATGAGTGTGAGGGTGAAACCAGTTTCTCCCTCAGCTCCCAGTGGATGCCAACACTCCCCGCTCCCTCCAGCACACCCAGTGTGGCCAAGCCCGGTTTGTCCAGTGCTGCAGGACTTACCCGGGGGGGACACCCCCTCGTCGTTCTGCAGGAGATCATGGTGGGACGCAGCCCTGGGCGATGGGGTGGCCACAGCGGGGGCACCCACAGCACGAGAAGGAAGAAAAGTGTCCTGCCCTTCCACATGGTGCTCAGCAAACTCCGGGGACACGGGGACATCCAGGGAGAGCGAGGAGAAGTAGGGATCTTCTGCTGAGCAGCAGTGTGGGTAAGGACATTGCCTGTGGTTCACCTGGGCTGGGGGGTCATCCACGTCCCGGCTCGAGTTGCTCAGCTCAACAGGGGAAAATCCATCCTGCTGCTCCACCTGAAAGCTTGAGTAGGGTGCATTGGGCGGCTGTGAACTCAAAACAGGCTTTGCGTCCCCTCCTTCCCACTGCCAGCCGTCTGCCCGCTGTGCCAGCACGAAAGGGGTCGACGTGGTCCGTGTGAGCGGCGCTCGGCCACGAGGGCCTCTCCTGCCGCCTCCCTTCGCGCCCGGGCTCAGAAGCAGCTGCTCAGGAGAGACGCTGTTGAACTCCAAGCTGTGGTGTTTCTGGAGAGCGTCCCCAGCACCCCACTTCTCAGCGGCAGCCGCCTTCCTGCAGCTGATGAAGTTCAAGGCGCCGAAGGAGATGGCCTGTCTGATGGGGACCGCATGCCCAGGGCTGCCGTGTGCTCCCGTGGCAGACGATGTCGGCGATGCTTTGCTTCGTACCGCCGGAGAAAGATGTTGATGCGCATCCTGCTCCTCTTGCTCTGAGCTGCAATAAAGCATCGTGATGTGAAGTCAAAACCGCCTGGCACTCGGAAATCTCTGCTAGCCTACCAACGATGCTCCACGATATCGCTCCTAAGAGCAGATCTGTCCCCTGGGAATGCAGAGCCTGGTTCAGCCTCAGGCCAGGAGCACAGGGAAGGACTGTGCACCCTGGTGCCCCAAAACATCATTAAAAGTTGAACGGAGGAGGCTCCTTGACATGGGTAAACTACACCCTCAGTGCAAACTGTGCCAAAAAGCAAAGTTATTTACATGTGCAGCTGAAAGGTGGGACCAGATCCTGCTGACAAGTGAAATGCAGTGTTCAAGCAGAGCTGGGTCACAAAGTGCACATTAAGAAAATGCGTCTTCCTGAAATTGTGTGGGTGACTGAAAATACTAACCAAGGGGACGCTTGTGCTCTGGCCTTACCAGGTGAGTAATCTCAGAGAATAAATATCCTCCACTGGAGTCAGAAGTGGCTTGGCTACAGGATGCCTTGTTTGTGCCTAGTGAAACAAAAGGTTGGAAAGCAAGAGTGAGGAGGAAGAATGTGAAGAACGCAAACATGCTATTTCAGGAGTTGGAATTTGTGCCAACTACTTTTAATTATTAATGTAGTTTGGAAATGACAAACATCAGCTTGAAAACACTGAGATGGAACTGAAAACTGAGGACAGGAGCTCCTGAAGAGCGATTTCTGTTGGCACCTTTTGGAAATGAGAGCAGAGCCAGCTGTAGAACCACCCAGCTGTTCCAAACACACGCAAAACAGCCTGAGCAGACAACTCTGCCTTGAGGACCCAGGTGGGCGTCCAGCCTGGTTTCTTTTGAGACACCTCAGCCCGTGAACATCCCCCATGCTCTGCAAAGTGTTTTCAAAGGGCAGTGAGGTTTAGGCAGGCGAGAGGTTTGGCCAGGAGCTACAAAACCACATCCGGGCTTGAACCGTTTTCTGCATTTTGTGTCAACCTAATCTTGCATCTCCTTTGCTTGCACACTGTCCACAACGCATAGAAAGAGCCCTTTTCCAGCTCTTTTCTCACTGGTTTGGGACATCCTGCAAATCCTGAGGTGCGAGTCCCATCGCAGGATGCTGTTCTTGATTCTTTAGGCAAAAGTTTCTGACATAAGTTGACTGCAAGCTTTCAGCCTTTGCCTAAGCATGGCAATGCATTTACTTCAGCCACATTGCAAACAGCTACCCAGGCAAGGTGAGGGTCATGGCAGCAGTCACAGAAAAACAAGAACAAAACAAAGCTCAGCCATAGATGTTTTGGATGTTCCTGTTTATATGCAACTTCGTACCAAGACCACATTGTTTTTCCTCGGAGGTGTAGCAGATTTGAAAGTCTCTGACATGTTTTTTTCACACAGTATTTTAGCCCACTCTCTCCCACAGACAGGCTGTAATGTGAATTACATCCCTAGAATACCAGCATGCTGCACACTAACACTTCCAGCCATACCGCCTTCTGCCCCCGAGCTTCAGCCTGTTGCTTGCAAGAAAAGAATAAAGAAAAGTTTCACAGGCACATCCGCATGGAAACCAGCTGCTACTGTAGAAAGTTGGTGCTTTTCTGTTCGCTTGTTACATTACATCATTATAAAAGTATCTAGAAAATGGGTCTGAGACTGAAGAAAATGTAGCTCTCGCCTGGGGCCAAATCCTGTGATTAGCATTGCGTGTTCTGGGAAACAAGTGGATTCTTATGGGTTAACTTGAAGAGGGGCTCAGTTTGGGCATAGAGGGTGGCAGAAAACACAGCGATTCATTCCGGGTCTGCAGAGCAGAGAGGTCTGCAGAGCAGAGAGGTCTGCAGCAGGAATCTGGGTTAGAGCCAGCGTGCCCAAAGCTGCAAGATGCAGCGTGATTATTCTGGGGACTTTTACCTGTGAAGCAGCAGAATCCTCCTGGGCATCGAGTGCTTTAATCTGCCTTTTGAAGAGCTCGATCACCGCATCATACACCAGCTCATACTGCTCCTGCATCGCAGAGAAATAAAACAGACATATAAATGGTCACTTGTCACCCAAATCAAACATCAGCCCCTGAGAGAAGCTGCCACTTTCCAGTCTGTTCACAGGATAAATTCTCAGAAGTAGTAGAAGCCACAACTTTCAAAGGGTTCAGACTGAAGCATTTGGGTTTTTTCGGATGCACGAACAACACTGTTCTGCATTGAGCTTCCTCTTCAGCCTGTCTCAGCTGAGAAGAGTTCCCACTTAATTTCCTGGAGAGTCCCTCATTTCACAGCGTGTTTGATAACTCAGACTGCAAGTACTAAGCTACTCCAGCCGTCTACAAGGAAATGGTCAGCTACCAAATTAATTTCTGCAAAATCATTCTTGTGTTGAGAAAAGGGACTTTACAGAACGTCTACGGGCCCCAGTTCCCAGCAGCACAACTGCTCTGAGTTTCTTTGCAGCAAACCCTCCTGGGGAAAAGCTGAGATCCCCATATGAAGAGTTTACCAGTTGGTAAAATTTCCCGACTGTACCTTGGTCTGCACTATGGACGGCCTTTGCGTGCGCATTTCCTGGATCAAACTGAAAATACTGAAGTTCACTGGAACAATCTTGCGAGAAAGAGAGAAGATGAAAAATTACAGACAGGTCTAATTCCAAGGAGCTTCCAAGTCGTGATGAAGTTTAGAGCAGTGTCCAAAATTCAGGCCTGCTATTGCAAGAATTTTTAACGAAAGACCTGCTTAGTGTTGATTTTGCTTATGAACCTCTTGCCTCCACGCTCCTGTCCTGCACTCTACAGAAAATACCCCTTTTATAACAGCATGGGTAACAGCTGTGAGTGGCACAAAGGGCAAGACACCGATTTCCCGGATCGATGTATCCAGGGCTGCTGCGGCACAGAAAGCAGCTGCTCCTCCGAGTCCCAGCAACCTGCTGCAAAGCCAGGGATTACTTCACTGTTAAAACGTACATTTTTATTGAAGAGTCAGGCTAAACCAAGGTGTTAGCTTGGAAAGCCTGGATTTCTGATGCTTAAGTGTAGAGAGACAAATACAGAGAGTAAATTGTATTGAAGACCAGCACAGAGCCGAGCTCTGTGACCTGAAGATCCTGCCAGAGGGGACAACAAGAGGAGGGATTCTGCCCCATGGGGACAAGTTTCAGGGGCTGTTTGCATCGGGGAGTTTAAAAAGAGAGAAAGTCTAAAAGAGCACAGAACAGAGTGGGGTAGCAGCCATTTGGCTACCACTGGTTTCCAGTTGGGCTGCGGGCAGTTCGTGGCTGTCATCTGAAATACATGTATGTAGTCAGAGGAGGGTGGAAGGGAGGAAGGGGAGACAGGAGGTGGTGGAGACAGAGATGCAGATGCAAGCACGGCTGGAGGACGCAGCCGGGCTGATACTCACTCCGTCCTTCAGCAGCTTCTGGGTGTAGTCGACGGCGCAGATGACTCCTGTTCTCCCACAGCCAGCGCTGCAACGACAGGCACGGCAGGGTTGTGAGCACACACCAGATGATGGGCATATTTGGGATATTTGACAATGATCCCCAGCCTCCTCTGACCCTCCTGGGGCAGCGAGAGCTTGTGGGGGACAGGGACCTCATCCCGTCCCCACCGGTCACCGGCTCACCCACCTGCAGTGGATGCAGATGGGGACGCTGTCATCCGGCTGGTAGCAGCGAATCTCAGCGATGAGCTCCAGGATGGGGTCAATGGATGAGGGGACATCGTGGTCCGGCCAGTTTTTATAGTGGAACTGGTGGACGGTGCGGGTTTCCTGCAAGAGAAGAGCGGTGGCAGGTCCAGGGCTGTCCTGTGCCACCGAGGGGACATCGCTGCAGCTCCCGTGGGGACATCAGCACAGCAAGGGGAAGCTGGAGTGTTGCAGACGCCTCCACGTCCCCTCTGCATCCGCAGGCAAACTGAAAAACAGCTTCAGAAATTGAGGTTTAAACTGTTAATTTTTTGCTTTCTTCATTCCTTCAGCTACTGCCCAATCTAAAATAACAGGCTGAGCCGTGTAAAGTTTTCTGCATAAGGCACGCTGTATTTTAATATCTTATTTATATAATAAAGCCAAGATCCATCTTCTGCCTTGACCTTTCCTACTTACCTCGTTCAGGGTCACCTTTAAAGTCCTAATCACGTACTCGTTTTTCTTCTCTTCGGCTTCCTGCAGAACGAGAAGTTAAGAGTCACATTTTCTGCGGGTGACACGAGTTTCCAGCGCACACGGTGTGACACGGGGCTCGCGCAGCTCTACTCACACAGGCGATGGAGAAAGGACCGTGCTGCAGGGCAGGGCCGCCCGCCTCTGCCCAGTACCGCTCACATTTTTTCTGTTGCAAGAAGCAGGACACATTTGGTTATTCACCCTCTGCCCACCCACGCTGGCTCCTGTCTCATTCTACTGGAAAAAACTCACGCTGGGAGGAGAACCAGCTCAACCCTCCCCTTCCATTGCTGGTTTTCCCCTTCCAAAGAGCTACGCTATTGGAAACATTTCAAGAATTTGCAGCTGGAGAATCAGGGAATGGCTTGTATCAAATTAGATTTAATAAAAACCTGCATCTCTCCGCCTCGCCCTGACGATGTCCCGGCAGACGCGTTACTCACCTTTCCCATTTCAAACTCCATACATGCCATGACCACGACCTGCAGAAAGAAGGTGCGTTAGAAAAGCCTGAACGCAAGTTTCTAGGCAGCAAAATGGAACTCATCGCTTGCAGGTGAGGAGGTTCTGTGGGCAAAGCAAACCCAGGATGTCACCCACAGCCCGGGTGCGAGGAGCTTTCCCACTTGGAGCTTGAACGCAGAGACAGCGATGAGCAGAATCTGTCTCAGCACGAGTGTGGGGAAGGCTCATGGGATGGATGTGGAGCACACACCACATCTGGAGTAAAACCTCAACACTCCTATGTCTGCTTAGTCAAAAACGACTTCTGTCTGGCTGTATAGGCAACTTTTTTTTTTAAAAAAAAAGAAAGGCATATAAATCTGCACCTTACCTGGACTTTATACTCCCAAATCATCCTCCAAAAGTCAATGACAGTAGTGGGGAGAGGACCTTGTGTTGCAATGTATGCTCTTGGCCCGTAGACACCCTAAAACAGCATTCAAATCAGACACGGAGATATATTTGCATAGTTCGCTAGCAGAAATACAAGTCATCTCTCTTTCCGAATCTTCCTTCTATACAATGAGCCCATTAAGGATTTAGAAGGGCTTTTATATAGCTAAATTTTAGGCATCTACATTAAATTAAGCAACCAGAAGTCAAATAAACGAAGCCAGGGAGTTGGGCTTGAGATGAGTTCTGCTCCCAGAAAGCACCAGTTCTGCAGCACATCTGGGAGCTGGGAGGTGACATTGCAACAGCTGGCCCAGCTCTCCAGTGCGCAGATGGCACATCTGTGTTGGCCGAAGAACGAACCGCGATCCCCTTGTGACGGTCTGTTCTTCTGCAGATGGGTTACACACAGGCCCTGGTCACTGTGGTGGAGAACGAAGGAAACTGTCTGTCTGTCTATCTGAGAAAGGCCGTGGATACAGGAGACTCCCAAAACACACAGAGCTCCTGATGGAGAACCAGTCGGTGTCGTATTCAAGAAGCAATTAAACAACACCCTCAGACACACGGTGTGAGTGTTGGGGTTGCCCTGTGCAGGGACAGGAGTTGGATTCGATGATCCTGGTGGGTCCCTTCCAACTCAGGGCATTCTCTGATTCTCTGCGCTGTTGCTCGGTGCTGCAGCACCAGGCTTCCTGACGGGCACTGGTTTCAGACAAGGCGCTAAGTGGCCACAAGCAGTTTTACAGCGCTGTCACCCACCCAGGGCAGCAACAGCGACGAGGAAGTGGGGGCTGTGAGCCACAAACCGTTCCACCGCCCGTCCGACGCGAGCACGTGGCCCTGGCGCCTCTGCGCTGCAGGGCTGTTTGCAAAGCGCTCACTGCTGGTACTCACCTTCACATCCATCACCCTTGAGCACAGCCCAGAAAATACTGCGTGGTCCTTTCACCCAGCCCAGAAAACACCACATGGTCCTTTCACCCACACAGAAAATACAGCACGGTCCTTTCACCCAACCCAGGACCTGCTCCCCCTAGCACAGCTCAAGCAGACAGCACTAACAGCGATACCTTGATGAAGTTGGCGTTGATGTAATGAGAATCTGCATCTGATGTGATCAGGGACAACTCCACTCTGCTGTGGTCAACTGCAGGCGCAAAAGCAGAAGAAGCAGCAGTTACTGGTTGTGTCTCGTGGTCGCTGCGCTCCTTGAGCTGCACGCAAGGTGCTTTGGAGGAGCATGCACAGCAGAGAGCTCATCCCAGAGCAGTGAATGCTGCTCCTGCACCTCCCGACAGCCCCGCACAGAACAGCAGACGAGCTCGAATTGTCTGTATTCTGCTTTGCACATCATGGAGACGTCTTTGTCCAAAGCCATTCTCTATACGGCCTTGGGAAACAAGCGGTTGCAATGCTACCCAGAAAGCTTGCAGGGACAATCATTAGAGGATGTGTTTCCTACTGAACAGAAGTTCTGCTGTCAGTAGAAAATACATGTCAAAGTCTTCCAGAGCATGCACTGCAACAAAGATAAAGCCTTAAATCTAAGCAGCAGAATTCAAGGCAAACTGACAGCCAGGGATGCACTCGCAAGCAGCAGTGCAGGAAGATACGGGAGGAAAAGAGGCTCAAGCTAGGGAAAAAAAAAAAGAAAAAAACCCAAAAGGCTGAATAGGAACATTTGCCATTTCCAACCTACAGGGTAAGATGTCCTTGTATCTGTTCTTCTTGATGTTCTCTGGTTGCTCAGATGCTGCTGTGGGGTAGATTTTATCCGACCTGTACATTGTTGACTGCCTTTTGAGCTTCTGTGATAAAGGAATGGAACAAATTACAGCAGATGTGCTACATACAACACACTATTACAGAAGCATGAGGGTGTCTAGAGGTCAGGCTCGCCACCGCAGAGCAAGATCTGCACCATTAATTCTTTCCTGAGTGGCTTTTCTCAAGGTAATCAGAGCAAGAACAGAGACAGAAGCCACCTCAGAGCCCCAGCACAGGCTTCTGAGGAATGGAAAACGTGTGGAAAGTGTGTGCTGAGGCAGAGCCCACACCAGACCGGGGCACGTGGGCTTCTGAAGTGAAATGATGCGTTTATACAGCACAGAAAGCGTCGCCCTCACAAATAAGTAAGACGCAAGGGAATCATTCTCAGTATAAATGGCACCCAGAAAAGAGGAGGTAACAATGTGAAAACACCTTTAACAAATGGCTTGTGCACTTGCAAAAGACACATACGTCCCGGGAAGATGTCTCGCCAGTATGAGAGGAAACAGCCTTGACCACTTCTACTGCCGTTTTGGGCAGAAAATGAACCGTACGCTTGGCTGCTAGCACTAGCACGTGTGCCAGGGCTCGACAGCCTCTGCCTCGCATGGCGAGGGGGGAATTCAGCAGCCTGTGACAGCGCTTTGTTCCATGGAACAACAGACTGTCACTGCAGACTCAGATTAATCACTTCCCTCCGACCCAGACACCAGGAAATTAAGCACTAAGCTTTTCCCAAGTGTTTGAAGTGCCGGTCTTCACCGGTACAACAAAGCCAGGCTGGATCTCCTGGGGACTCCTGAGAAACCCCCTGCACCCTCCCCAGAGATCGCTGCCCAACACAGCCCTACCTGGAGGGTAATTTGGGGCCAGTGGTTATTCTGGTGTCGGAGACATCTCAGGACTTACAGAAGTGCCCGTTTTACCCTTCCCCATGTCTGCTAAAGCCGGGCAATGCCTTTGCTTCTCGGAGCAGCCCAGACAGGCTGCCAGAGCAACTGCGTCCAGCTGCTGGACCAGCAGCTGCCTCCAGCCACCAGCTTTCACTGGGAGACACTGGGTTGACGTCCAGGACTCGCCCCTGCCACCCAGATAAATAATAAGATCATAGAATCATTTTGTTGGAAGAGCCCCTCAAGATCATCGAATCCACCCGTTCCCCCACCCCTGGCACTGCCCCATGTCCTGAGAACCTCATCTCCGTCTGCCCAACCCCTCCAGGGATGGTGACTCCAGCACTGCCCTGGGCAGCCTGTTCCAATGCCCCACAGCCCTTTGGGGAAGAAATTGTTCCCAGATCCAACCTCAACCTCCCCTGGCGCAACTTGAGGCCGTTTCCTCTGGTCCTGGCGCTTGTTCCTGGGGAGCAGAGACACCCGCTCCTGCCCTGCGGGGGTTACAGGGGCGGGGTGGGGGGTTCTATTGAAATGAAAAGAAAGGAAAAGCAAGCGGAGATCCCCGCCAGGAACACGCGTGTCAACGATATCACAGATTGCAGTGGGGAGAAGGGGCAGCGGCTCCACATTCCTCACCGTACCCCCAGTTGTATCGTGCTACCACGCAAAGTGAAACTGCGTCTTGACAAGCGCATTCACAAAGCAGAAAACAGGAAACACTCGGGTAATTACTTAAAAATCAAAAAGCTTTACTTTGAATGCAAGCTACGAAATTACTCTTCTGTCTTTACATTCCTTTTACCCCAGCTAACTCCTGTGCTCTTTCTGCTGTAAAATTCATAGAAAATCTTAGTGTCACATGCAAATCATGTCCCCGTTTGAGAAGTGACTGAGCAGTTCCCTTTAGAATCAACTGAAATGCAGAGCCGTGCCTTAAGCGAACTTACCAAAAACTCATCTACAAACTCTTCTCTGTTGAGCTTCTTGCCTTGGGCCCTTTCCAGGTTTTGCAGCAGAATCTCCCGTTGGTCCATGATGCCGGAGACCGAGTGTGACCGCCCTGCCGAGCCCGGGCAGGGACATGTCAAGCGTGCGCGGCGGCGCAAAGCATCAGAGCATCAGCCCGCGGAGCGCTCGCGGCAGCCTGTGGTTTACTGACTTCATCCCCAGCCTTAAAGGAAATTAGTGCGTAACAGATACCGCGGTCAAACAACAAAACAAAACACACAACCTGGGGCCCGAGCGCCTCCTTCTCAAACCGCAGGCACTTGTGTGCCCGCAGCAAGGGTCGGTGGTACCCAGCGGGGCAGAGGAAGCTGAAGATGTCCCTGCACATGGCAGGGAGGTTGGACTAGATGGGGTTTGATGGTCCCTTCCAACCCAAACCATTCTATAATTCTATGACCGCGGCAGGAGCAGCACTACCCAGTCCATCGGCCGCTGTGTGCCCGGACGTTCTCCCAGCGTTGTGCTGTGGAGATGGTCAGATATTGGAGACCACAGCCAAGCACCCCAACATCTCTTGACTTCTTCAAGCACCATATCCATCACAGTCCTGAGGGGCGAGCAGGCTGAGCATCCCTACCCATGACAGCCGGGGGAAAGTTCAGACTCAATGTGCTCTACAAGAGTTCCTAGAGCAGCACACAAAACCCACACCTCCCCTTCACACTGAAAACTTTGCCTGTTTCCCACATGCACCATAAAATATTTTTATTTCATCCCTTCCTCTGGTAAAACACACCAGGTGGGGTCTGTAAAGCTGTGTGAGCAGAACAACGCTTTTCGTATGGCCCATAATTCATTGTTTTGACTTCAGAGCTGAACAAACAAGTGCTCCAGAAAACTGCCAGGAATTATTCACATTTTTATTAGGAAAATCAGAACGCCGCAGAGCTCCGTTCACCAAAAAATCCATCTGTCAGACACATAATGAGAGCCAAGAACTAAATACCTCTCTCTTCATTGCACTGTTCCCCTTAATGTGAGGTAAGTAGCAGAGTCCTGGAGTCTCTGAACTGTTTTTTGAATTATTTATAATTCTCATGAAAAAAAAACTCTCCAAAACACAACCCTGAATTCTGCATATTTCTGGTCATGTTAGTATCCTGTGACAATCACCACAGATGCCACCACTTCTATGACTCACACCAGAAGCAGCGGCCTCACGACTGCATTACCTTGTCCTTTCCTAACGCTCCCGCAGCTTCAAAGTACAAAACCAGCATTAAGTATGGCAAGTGAAACCAGAAAAAGAAACTCTTCCCGTGCCCTGAGCAAGCATCCTACTGGGAGCAGGGAGCAATCAGGACCCCAGTCCGGCAACTGTCCCCAGGACGGTCCTTAGCACCGAAACAAAGTTCTGCAGCGCCTCCGGCTTCGCCTCGCTCTGCTTCACCGAAACCTGCATCTCCGAATCCGCCGCCTCCAGCACCAGCTCCGTTAGGAAGAGGCAACCTGTGTCATCCTGAGCACTGAGATAAGCTTTCCAGGGCTGGGCGCCAGCTTTGCTCATCGCAATAGTCTGGATGTGGACAACGTGCAGAGCCGTCTGTGCGGTATCGGGGTGAACGGCCCCGCGCCAGGGCAGGGAGAGGCGGCAGCTCACGCCCAGGCTCAGCCAGGTCTTCTCAAACTCTTCCGCAGGCAGGTAAACGTCAGGAATTAAGGTCAGGCTGCCTGAATCGGGGTGAACCTTGAGGACTTCTTTATTCCCTTCGGAAATAAGCGACTCTGAAACGAAACGGCAAACGTGTGAGACGCAGCACGTGAAGCGCAGCTCCCAGTTTCACAAAGAATTTTTCATGGACCATCAGCTGAATGGGGCTGGAATCACAGCGCCTTCAGCAGCGATCAGCCACGCGTTGCACAAGATAGAACATGAAGACAGCATTCTCAAAGCACTGTGATCTTCTTCCAAAGAAACCCACGTGAGAACATCTACTGACAAGGGGAGGACGGATCCCAGATGAAGGTGAGGTGGGTTACCTGTGTCTCTGTTCCTGGAGGCCATACAAGGAGAAGCGTACGAGGGTTCTGCTGGCTGCTGAGCAGTGATGAGTGCCCAGCGTTCTCTGCCATAAACTGGTGCCAGAGTATTAAACTCTGCAGCCCACGTATTCACGGGTCGCTCAGTTTGGTCTTCCAGGAGCCCCAGAGAGGGGTCAGACTTGGGGCCACACAGGACCCGTTTCACTTCTTCCACACCGGACTGCAAAAGGCGATAGTAGAACAATCCCCGGTCTCGTACTGCCATATCCATCTCCTCCTCTGGGAATTACAGGGACATAATTTACGGAGAATGCTATCATCCAGATTTCCCCAAAGTACTAAATTACTCAAAGCAGATTCCCGGGGATACAGCGCCAGCCTGTTACACTCGCCAACCAGACAGCTGGGGCCAAGCAGCAGCCCAAGGCACGAAGCCACCTCACCTGGCCACCCTGGACGGTGCCCTGGCAGCCAGGACGCTGACACGTGGCACCCACGCGCTGAGGACACAGCCCAACCAAGTCCCAAAAAGCCTGGGCTACACCTTTAGTGAACAAAGAGAACCCACCGATGCAGTAGTGGAGCAGCCTCCCCAGCATGTCCTGGCACTCGGCGGGACGAGACAGGAAAAGCCGCACCAAGGCCGTCAGAAGCTCCATCTTCACTCCTGGGAACGTCTCCGATTTCACGTTCTCCACAAAGTCCTCTAAAACATACGGGGCGTTCGGTACTTTCTCACCATGCGTGCCCAGGAGCCAGATCAGTGCTTGCTTGCCCTGAAGGAACCACAGGAAAAAAAAAATAGCAAATTGGCTGTTTACCAGAAAAACAGTGCTGATGTGAAACAGATACGAGGGAACCAGTCTCCTGAAGATTTCTGGTCATCGCCCGCCCATCATGAGCAAAAGCAAAGCCAAACAGTCATTGTGCAGCCATCCTCAAGAGCTGGCAGCCCCAGGCAGAGCCACCTCACCTCATTGTCCTGGATGGAGTCCTCGCAGCCCGGCAGCGCCCGACACACGGCATCCGTGCACTGGGGACACAGCCAAACCAGGTCCCGAAACGCCTGTACCACGGCTGCAATGAAACGAAAGGCTCAGCATTCGCCAAGAGTTATAAAACCACTAGGAAAAAAAATAGAACCAGAGAACTCCACTCAAGAGACTGCACAAATCTTAGCTGGGGAGGTCAGTGCTTCGCGTGTGACCCTGATTTGAGATACCCTTCTTCAAAGCCTCATAATGCTGTGTTTGTCAGGGCAAAGCTGCACCAAGTCTAAAATAAAGCACTGAAACTTCAGATTGTTCCTCTGGCTGCTGGAGAGTAACCTCTCTTTCTGGACATTCCCCAGCCTTTAAAAAGACACTGACTCATGATGCTTCAGACACACAAGGTTAGAATGACAAATGAAAACTAACACCCATTCAAAACGAGCCTCATAAACTTTAGGTCAAAATTTTAAAGGCTCTGCTGCCCACTTACAGAAACACCAGCAGCTTTAAAGACCTAATTCAACAGCTGAGTGCAAGCGTGTGATCTTCAAAACCGAAAGCAAGACCATTGAAAAGAGAAGGCAGAAACACCAATGGTGTGAAGTTAGGCCTGAGGGCAGCAGAAGGAAAAGAGAAGCCTGGGTACAACCGATCAGACTATTATATGAGGAACAGAGCAATTCAAGGAAGGAAAAACTACAATGTCCAGTCACACTGCTGCCCCCACTCCACCAGGAAGACGTTCACCTGAAGACGCCAATTAAATTAAATGCCAAGTGCCTTTCAGAGCCTCGAGTTTGGGATCAGAAGCCACAGCAAAGCCACTTTCTGAAAGCGTAAGCCAGACAAACGACGTGTGGCTGGTTACCTGAAGTGATGTGTTCCTGCTGCAGCCCCAGGAGCTCTGTCAGGATCCCCACACACTGTTCAGTGTATGTCCTGGCAATATTGCCTGCAGAGACACCAAACCACTTACAAGTCAACCTTTTATCAAGTGAAATAGGAACCGTGAGCCCAATTATTCATCACAAACTCGCTTCCAAGAAACAGTCTCTCTCTTTTCCTTTTTGACTATGATTTCTGAAAGTGTAGCCAAATGAGCTTGTTCCCCACAGAAGGGATATGTTCCTTTCTCTGAAGCCAAGTCTCAGAAGGCTGAATTTTTCTTAAATGTAACACATAAGAAAGGCCTTTCAGCATGCCTGGCTTTCTCTTTATGAATACTACAGAAACTCATATTTTAAAGCTTACAAAAACAAAACTAAAGTGCCCCAAATCACCTTAACTCTGTTCCCACCAGAACTCAGAGAACAAGCAGGTATTGGAGCAGCTCCTCCACCCACTACACAGTTCCATTCAATGCTTCAAAGGCTCATTAGCAAGATGAAATTACACAAATTTCTTTAGAGCATCTCATTAGAGCACAGTCATTTGAACGAGGTGCAATGACATCACGCACAACCTGAAACAGTTCAATATCAGGATTTCTGAAGGAAGCGGCACGACCGTGGTTTAGAAATGCACTCTCTCAGATAAGTGAATTAGTGTTTGCCCCGATGTCCTTCAGCAGAGAAAAGCCCCTATTAAAGGTCTCTGGCTGCAGCTGCTCCCACTCTTACCTATGGCGAAGATCGCCCCTTGGGCAAGCTCCTCCGACACATCCGTGCAATAGCCCTTCAGCTCCTCCAGCACTTGCTGAACGTTTTCATCATTCACCAGCTCACACAGCACCTCCATCTTCTGGCATTTGATGTAGTGGGGGTCCGAATACGAACAGAAGAACTTTTTGTAGTGGCTGCTAAAATGGCCGGGGAGGCTCCGGAGGATCTGACGCACGTGGCACAGGGCGGTGAAGCAGAGCTCTCTGCTCTCCGAAGTGCAGGCAGACAGCAGCGGTCCCTTCACCCTCACCAAAACATCTGTCTGCACATCTGGGTACTCCCTGGCCAGCACCAGGAAAAGCTTGGTGGCTGCCATCACGACGCTGGGGCTGCTGCTTTTGAGATAGTCATCCAGTATATTGAGGATGTCGAAGAGCTCCTCCTCGCTGCGGGGCTTGTAACGCAGCAGGAAGGTCAGCACCTCGCTTTGGCCCCACTGATCCAGATCAGGCATCCTGCCAGGACAATAAACACAGTTTGCAGGAGCCAAGAAGCGCACGAAGGTCTGCGCTGAGCAGAGCCCTTAGCCCCCGAGTTTCTTACCACCTGTTCCAAACCACATGCTGTGCTTCAGATGTAGACACCACAATTTTATCTCAAGAGAACTGACTGGTTTATGCACATCGGCTTAACCCAGTATTGGCCACGTGCGCTTTTGTTGGTGCTCTAAGCCAGACAGCAACGCTGACAAGAACCCTAGGCAGAGCAATACGGCTCTTTTGCCAGAGCATGTACAATTATCTGCAGAAAAGTTAATTTCTTCAAGCAATGTATAAGTTATACATCTTTCAACAGACTGGGAGAGGTACTCTAGAACATACCTGTCCCACAAATATATAATGCATACTGTCACCAAAAAGAGAACAATCACATTAACTTACAATTCCAAAACAAACCACCAGCTGAAGCACAGACTCCCTAGAAAAGCACGGCACCTCAGATTTCTCTTCAGATCTTAGCACAAAAGTAATGTGGTTTATCTCAGGATGGGCACCTCCATCTTTGGGTGCCTGACTCTTCCCTTCGAGTTCTGAGAGCAGCCCAGAAATACCTCTTTTGCCATCATGCAAAATGAAAGAACAAGAATGAAGCTTCTGGCACCGTCTTGATAGCGAAGAAAACAAACCTGTTGAGGAGATGATGAGCAATGGGCTTGTTGATGACAACTCCTCCCTCCTTCTTCAAGATCTCTTCTAAAGCCCTCAGACAATTCACGACTACGATGGGATCCTGATCACGAAGCAAACTGTAGAGCTCATTCACCAATGCACCATCTGTAAAGAAGCCGAGGTCTCTGTACCAAATTCTATCGACACACTGCAATTTAATCACTGTCTACGGGCATTTATCATGAACGAAAGATCACTTGAACCAGGAGAAGCTGCCAACACCACTTCCAGCTCTACAGTAACACCTGCCCTTGGCACAACTTTCCCTGAAGGTCTGTGGATGTGAGACAGGCACCCAGCTGATCAGAGGCTGTGGAAATGGGTGGGTGTTGCAGGAGGCTCTGTAAGATGGGTATGAAACACATACTCTGATGCAGAACCTCGCCGTGCCTGGTGTTTCATTAATGATGTGATACGCAGCCACAGCTCACCTTCCTTTTCATAGAATAATAGAATGCCCTGAGCCAGAAGGGACCCACAAGGACCATGGAATCCAACTCCTGTCCCTGCACAGGACAACCCCAAAATTCACACCCTGTATCTGAGGACGTTGTCCAGTCTCTTCTTGAACACTGCCAGGCTTGGGGCCGTGACACCTTCCTGGGGAGTCTGTTCCAGTGTCCAGCACCCTCTGGGTGAAGAACCTTTACCTAAATGCAAGCTAAACCTCCCTGGCAAATCTTCCTGCCATGCCTATCACTTTCCTCCCTCTTTCCATCTTGCAGCCACAACAACCCAGAGGCAGCACAGCAAACCCAGCCCAAACCGCGGGCAGGAACATGTGTTTTCAGGAGCCGCGTGCCCCCAACTCCCCCAGGCTCCCCACTCCTCCATGGGGCCCGGCCCAACGCCCCCTCACCCACTTCGCCGTCCCCCTGCAGCTTCACCATCTTGGCGCAGCCCAGCACGGCCACTCTCCGCACGTACGATGCCTTGTCCCGCAGCCCGTTGAGCAGCGGCTGCTGCAGGTACTCCTGGATGCCCGGCATCCTGCGGAAGGAACGGTTAACGATGGAACATCGTTTTTACAAAACTGAGGACCTGGTGCCTGACCCCAGCCAGGGGGAAGGACCAAGAGACATCAGACTATGAATCCTTAATGTAAAACAAAGTCTCCTTAAACTAATCCCAGAATGCATGCTGATACCTGTATTTACAAATTAATGGATATTTTAAATAGATCGATAAGGGGAAGGGTATTGTTAGAATTAGATGAATGAAATATGTAAACTGAGGCAGGTCGGGTAGTCTGTAAACCCTGAAGTACCAACCAGTGGGAAACTACAGCCAGCATCTGGGAGGATATAAGCAGGGACTTTTTGCCCTATTATGCATCCCTGCCGTTAGGTAGAACACCCGATCTTGCAAAATTGTTATTACAATCACAGAATCACAGAATGTCAGGGACTGGAAAGGACCTCGAAAGCTCATCCAGTGCAATCCCCCCGCCGCAGCAGGAACACCCAGATGAGGTTCCACAGGAAGGTGTCCAGGCGGGTTTGAATGGCTGCAGAGAAGGAGACTCCACAACCTCCCTGGGCAGCCTGGGCCAGGCTCTGCCACCCTCACGGGGAAGAAGTTTCTTCTCAAATTTAAATGGAACCTCCTGTGTTCCAGTTTGCACCCATTGCCCCTTGTCCTGTCATTGGTTGTCACCGAGAAGAGCCTGGCTCCATCCTCCTCACACTCACCCTTTACATATTTATAAACATTAATGAGGTCACCCCCCAGTCTCCTCCGAGCTAAAGAGACCCAGCTCCCTCAGCCTTTCCTCATAAGGGAGATGCTCCACTCCACCATCTTCGTGGCTCTAAATATAAAATATATGCTTTGCTGAGAGTTCCCGCCTATGCCTATTATATTCGCAAGGTAATTGTTTCCTGCATCCCGCGGGCCGACACCCCGGCCACCCCCGACCCCCGTCCCACCTGAGGCCGCACATGCTGCGCAGGGCGAGCCCGCGCACGGCGGGGCTGGGGTGCGCGCAGTCCTTGCGCAGGGTGTTGACGGCCAGGAGCGCCAGCTGGGGCTGCCGCGGGGCCTGCGCCCGCACGTACAGCGACACCAGCTTCTTCTGCACCACGTCGGCCGCCGCGCTGGCCTTCACCATCTCCGGGAACAGCCCCGACACGTCCGCGCCCTGCGCCATGTACCTGCGGCGGAGACAGCGCTCAGCGCGGCCCGGCCGCCGCCACCACCGCCCCCGGTGTTCCCGCCGTACCGGATGACGCGCAGCACGGCGGCGCGGTACCGCAGCGGATCCGCCTGCACATGCGGGTTGGCCAGGGCCCGGCGGAGCTCCCGCACCGCGTCCTCGCCGCCTAAGTACGGCATGGCCGGCCCCGCTCCGAGCGCCGCCCCACTCCGCAAACCCCGGACCCGCTCCGAGCGCCGCTCCGCCAACGCCGGCCGGCCCCGCCCCGCGCACGCAGCCCCGCCCCTAACGTGACGCACGCAGCCCCGCCCCTAACGTGACGCACGCAGCCCCGCCCCTAACGTGCCGCACGCAGCCCCGCCCCTAACGTGACGCACGTGTTCCCGCCCCTCCCCGTCTCTGCGCCTGCGCGGCACCGCCCGCTAAATTCGGCGGGAAGCGGCGGGCGCGGGAGCTGCCGCCACCGGTCCGCGGGCGCCATGAGCGGGACGGTGATCCCCGGCACGCCCATCGCCGTGGACTTCTGGAGCCTGCGGAGGGCGGGCGGCGCCCGCCTGTTCTTCCTGTCGCACATGCACTCTGACCACACCGTGGGTCTGACCAGCACCTGGCGCCGCCCGCTGTACTGCTCCCCGCTCACCGCCCGCCTCCTGCACCGCCGGCTACAGGTACGTATGCCCGGTCCCCGCTGCCAGGTCCTCGCCGCCTGGCCCTCACCGCTCTCCCCCGCAGGTGCCCATGTGCTGGATCCGGCCGCTGGAGGTGGGACAGAGCCACGTGCTGGGCGAGGATGTGACAGTGACAGTGACGCTGCTCGACTCCAACCACTGCCCCGGCTCCGTCATGTTCCTCTTTGAGGGCACATTCGGCACCATCCTCTACACAGGTACAGGTCAGCACCTGCGCCCCTGCTGCGGGCCCCGCCCCGCCCTGACGGCTCTGTCCTTGCAGGGGATTTCCGCTACAGCAGCAGCATGAAGGGTGAGCCGGCGCTGCGGGGCCGCCACATCGACCGGCTCTACCTGGACAACACGCACTGCCACCCGCAGCGGGCCCTGCCCTCGCGGCAGCTCGCCACGCGCCAGGCCGCGCACCTCATCCGCACGCACCCGCAGCACCACGTCGTCATTGGTGAGTGCTGCCCCACGCTGTGCTGTGCTCGCCTTCCCCTTGGTGAGGCCTCTAGAAGGCCCCCTTAGAATTATAGAATTGTTTCAGTTGGAAGAGACCCACAGGATCATTGAGTCAAACCATAACCTCACTCTAGCACTAAACCACGTCCCTAAGAACCTCGTCTAAATGCCTTTTAAACCCCTCCAGGGATGGTGACTCCACCACTGCCCTGGGCAGCCTGTTCCAGTGCCCCACAGCCCTTTGGGGAAGAAATTGTTCCCAACATCCAACCTCAACCTCCCCTGGCGCAACTTGAGGCCCTTTCCTCTCGTCCTATCACCGCTACTTGGGAGAAGAGACCAACCCCCTCCATGCTCCAAGCTCCTTTCAGGCAGTTCAGAGATCAGAAGGTCGCCCCTCAGCTCCTGAACAGCCCCAGTTCCCTCAAGCGCTCCCATCACACTTGTGCTCCAGGCCCCTCACCAGCTTTGTCACCTCCTCTGCACTATCTTTAGTACCTCAATGTCCTTCTGATGACGAGAGGCCCTGCCCCAACCCTGACTCATGGTTCTCCTCACAGGTGTCTACAGCCTGGGGAAGGAGACGCTGCTGGTGGACCTGGCCGTGGAGTTCAGCACCTGGGTGGTGGTGAGTCCCTGGCGCCTGGAGCAGATGCGGCTGCTGGAGCTTCCTGACGTGTTCACCAGCGAGGAGGGGGCCGGCTGGATCCGTGCTGTGGACGTCACTGAGATCCGCTGGGATACCCTTGTCACCTGGAACACGCTGCACCCCACCATTGCGATCCTCCCGACCGGCAGGCCCGTGAAGGTCGCCCACCCCAAAATCCACCCCATTCCGTACTCTGATCACTCGTCCTTTCTGGAGCTGTGTGAGTTTGTGAAGTGGCTGAAACCTTGCTCGGTCATCCCAATTGTGAAGGGTGGCATGTGCCAAGTTTACTTTCAGAAATACCTCAGTTCTGCCCCCCAGGTGCTTCCTGACTTCCAAATCCCAAAGCCTGTGCAAGAGTCTGTGCAGCAGGAGAGCAAAAGGAAGATGCTGCAACCCCTACATCTGTTGAGAAGAGCTGCCCAGCATTCTGTGCCCCGAGGGGTTGTTTATGAGTCCCCAGAGGAATCCACTGAGAAATCTGAAGAGTTCACAGGTGTTAAGGTTCCTCAGCAGAACTACTGCGAGTCAGCTTTCTGCTCAAAAGAAGGTCGCGCTTATTATCACACAGGCGAGGGGAAGGAAGAGCTGAGTGCAGAACAGCCAGAAGCAGCAAGTGCTGTTAGCCGGGAGCCTGCTTCCGATGAGCACTTTCCAACTGGATTTGCAGAGCAGTATTTACTCGCTCCCTTAAATGTCCTAAAGCAGAACTCGTCACAGAAATTTGACAAGCTGGTCGAAGATTTCTTTAGGAAGGGGGAAGCATCCTGAAAAATTGTGAGACGCTTGCCAGTGCCAATGTGGTTGATAGCAGCGGTCCCGGAGGTTCTGCTGCTGCATCTTTGTGCTCCAGTTTCCCATCAGGAGAGAGGAGCTCAGCTATGGCGTTCTGTTTTCTCTACCTCTTATTAGAGGAGATAAGGAGATAAGGAGGAAACTAGAACCAGTTTGTAGGCACTAATTTTTTTAAATTATTCTTTATTTATTTTTATATCTGTTTACATCTGTTGTGTGTACACACCACACTTGGGCAGCGTGGTCCCACTGCGTGTGTGCCTTGCACGCGCTTTTAGCAGTGACTTACCTGTCTCTTGTGACAAAAGATTCAAGGTGAGCTGCAGAGGGCATGAGCTGTCTGCAGCTGAGGTAATTAATGAGGGTGGAATGTGAGAGAGGAGCAGGCAGGGAATAATCTGAGTGCCCCAAAGATTCTTCTCTCTGTGTCTGGAATGCCTCATTGACAATGAGGCATTCCAAGATGTGTTCATTCCAAGATGTGTTAGAAATATTATGTAGTAAGTTATATTTTTTCAATGGTGCTTAAAGAAATCTAGAGAACAAAGTGCCTCTAAATCTATTAATCTATTTTTAATCTATTAATCTACAAATACCTCCAGGCAGCGCTGCTTTTGTATCCAGCCACCTGCAGCTGGATGCAGTTCTGCTCTCCTGAAAGCACTTAATGTTAACTGTCAGCGCTTTTTCAGGTCATTGGCTCAAAAAAATATGAATTGCCTGGTTTCTTGAGTTCTGGACTTTCTGAAATGGGTTGCTAGATCCTCTGCAGTCTCTGCACTGAAGTCTGCACATCTGAATTCCACTTGATTGCAGAGCACTTCTGGGAACTGCCAGTGTTCTGCTGGGGCCACCGCCTTCCCATCCGCTGCCCTCCCGTCCACGCTGCCTGTTCTGGTCGCACAATGGCAAATGGGGTGGAAGATAGTGAAACATCTGCTCAGTGGTGGAAAGTTCTCAGTGTTAGCAGCATTGTTTGGCAGGAATACCATGGCTGAACAGCAAAACTGGCTCTGTTGGTCACAGGTCAGACGCTTTCCTGCTCAACCGCGGGGAGCCAGAGCCTGGCAGAGTCAGGAAGCATCGCTGGTGTGACCATCAGCCCCCGCGGAGCCTGGAAACGCTGCGGTTTTCTGTGCCAAACTGCACTAGCAACACTACAGATTGTCTCTCTGTGGGATCAGGGCAGCAACACTAGAGTAGAAATGGTCACTAAGCGCTTTTCTGGAGCTACAAACCAGCCTGTTCTTCACCTTTGTCTAGCCTCCTTTTTGTTACCCTCAGCAGAAAATGTTTCACAGGATCTTGGTCAATATCAGAGTGTCTTCTGAATGTAGTGTCCTGCAAGGTCTCTCCAAGAGGAGTCAGCTCCATGGAATTCCCTGAGTCAAACCAGAAAAGGAAATGCTCGCTCTTGGAGTGAATCTAGGGCTCATGGACAGCTGGTCTGTGTGCTCCTGCTCCTCAGAGGTTTCTGTATGGATTATTTGCTTATCAAAACTCAACTGCAAAAGCCCCATCAGGTCAGTGCTGAGTGGAGACACCCGCATCTTTTGTAACATGGGAGACTGCCAGGGAAATAATTGTGCTGTGCTTGTAGTGTTTTGTCTGCTGCTGGCTGCCTTGGAGATGCAGGCTGTTATTTGAATATTGTTGACATTTCAGTGACTCATTTGACAGGCAGGTGAGTGAAGCGCTGCCTGAACTCCCATTCCCGTCCTGCTCTCCCCTGCTCAGGAGGAGTGCTGCCTTCTGAGTCACCGCTCCATTTAGGTATGTTGCAAATGACCTCGGAGATCTGATGCATTTCACTGCTGATGTTTTGTGGCACCCAGCCTTTCCTCCTTTATTTTCTTGTCAAGCATTCTTATCAGTCATTTATTTGTTCAAGTAAATGAAGTAGAGAAGCTCCTGGTGAACCTCTGGGCAAAATAGAGTTAATTCTTTACAGAAGCAATGCTGATCATACAAAAGAGTGAAAATTGCAGAGACTTCAGAAGCTGGGGATCTGCACCCCATTTCTGAACGCTTACTTAAGACCGCACAAGAAATTCTGGCTTCTGTTACTAGAGCTTAAAATGTAATTCCTGCCACTTCTGAAATAAATTATCCAAATTATGTGGAGCCAAGGAAACCTAAAATCTCTCAGTGTCTAAAAGGCTATAGAAGCAGGAGAGGCTCGACCAACAGTCAGCATGTTGGAGATCCTTGTGTCAGGATAGCAGTGCCTCTTGTTTCCTCCCTCTCTTTGGTGTTGAAATACTACTTTTGTGTGTTGTCCTAAAATCCTGGAAAACGAAACGTGGCCTTATGGGGAAAACTGGCAGTAGAGTGTTGCTGAGGGGAGTGTTAGCACTGCTGAGAGCTGGAGTGTCGAACACCAGGGTCTGAACGTGCTGCTGCGCAGGGCTCTGTCAACTCTGCTACCACAACATTGCTCATAACAGTGACAAGGAGGCGCTGTAGCCAAGTATTAGCTTGACTGGGTGGTATCTAAGGGCCAACACGCTTGGAAACTTACAGTTACCCTGGCAGGAAAAAAAAAAAAATGGTGCTCAGACCAAAGCCTTCCCAAATCTATGCACACAGAGCACGTCTGAGCTGCTTATCTCTGTTCCGCAGTTGGGAACCGAGCCCCAGTGGGATCAAACAACTCACCCAAGGCCTTACTGAGGAGCTGGGAAGGAGCAGGGTTCCTCTTGGCAAGACTTCAGCTCCGTTTTAACCAGCTGGATCAAACGCTGCTGTGTGAGGAGGGCAGGGCAGGCTCACGGTGCTGCGGGAAGGGCTGCCCCTTGGCTCCTTCTACACACTGGCCTGGGAAAGTCCAAGCACAAGACTATGAAACCATTTAGTTGGCTCCAGCTTCTCTAAAACCACATAGAAAACCATGAGGCACCAGTTACGTGTAGGATTTTACACAAAAGAGCAATACTGTCCCATTCGGACTTCTCTGGGGGCAGCTTGTTGTCTCAATATCCATTTTAATGTTATTTAGTGCCCCAAATCATGGCTGCAGTGAGAATTGCCCAGCACTTATGGAAAAAAGTTGCACTTAAGTTTCTGTGAAGCAGAAATGCCCTAAGGTACGTTGATTTTTTTTTTTTTTTAATTATTATTGCATGTTATTTTTTCTCACTGATCATCTCCATCTGGAGGCAAACTACCAGTCTTGATTCTTTATGTTTGTTAAAAGGTACAAGTCTATGCTTGTTATGCTGCTGTTCAAGTAAATATGGCATGAAGTTGTGAAAGCTGAGAGTGTTTGTAAACATTGTAAAGCACTGTAACCTTTTGAAAGAAAACCAGGAAACGTCTGGTTATATTGTTTTGACTCTGGAAGAGACTGAATTAAAAAGCCCTCAGAGGTGCAGTTCTGGAGTGGGTGATACTGGAGACTGAAAGGAGCTTGGAGGCAGGGGGCGTCGGGCTCTGCTCCCAAGGAACAAGCGCCAGGAGCAGAGGAAACGGCCCCAAGTTGTGCCAGGGGAGGTTGAGGTGGGATCTGGGAACAATTTGTTCCCCAAAGGGCTGTGGGGCATTGGAACAGGCTGCCCAGGGCAGTGCTGGAGTCACCATCCCTGGCGGGGTTGGACAGACGGAGATGAGGTTCTCAGGACATGGGGCAGTGCCAGGGGTGGGTTATGGTTGGACTCGATGATCTTGAGGAGCTTTTCCAACCAAAACGATTCTGTGATTCTACAACTTGCCGAATCCCCTGGGGACGTGTCCGACTCCGAGCAGACGCTCCAGCCATCGATCCTTCTTTCCCAGCCTGTCCCTTACACACACCCGAGGGCTCCGGCAGCCGCGGCCTCCGCAGTGCTCGTGTCACGGGCACCTGCTGCTGGGAAACCGCGCGGGCCTGCGACGGCGTGCAGGCCGCGGCGATGGGCTGCGGGTACCGGGACGGGAACGACACTTGACCCGAGTAGCCCCTTCACCACAGCTCCGACGGCCGCCCGGGCTGAGGGGAGCCCGCGGAGTCCCGGCCGGGCCGGACACAGGCGGGCGGCGCCCACTCCGCTCCGGGGGAAGCGCTTCCGCCTCGACGGCGAACGGAGCCCCGCCCACTTCCGGCGCGCGCGGTCACGTGGGCGGGCTCGGCGCTCGGCCCGCCTGGCCGGCTCGGGGCTCGGCTGGCTCAGTCTGG
>VWYH01007503.1:730094-768498 GCA_013399365.1 Pampusana beccarii
GGGCTGGCGGGGCCGTTCGGCCGCGGCAGGGATGGCACCGGTACCGGCACCGGGCCGGGCTGGGCTGGCGGCGCCGTTCTCGGGCCGCGGCGTGGGGAGCGCCGGGCGCTGCCCCGGGTGCGCTGTGCCCGGGAGAAGTTTGACTTTGCTGGTGTAGATTTCCCGTGGACTCTGTTTTTACAGTGAACGGGGAAGAGCCCGGGGACGGGGTGAGGAAAAAGGGATCTTATTTTTCTCAGCGTCCTCCTATTTCCGCGCTGTTTGCTTTTCTTCAGTGCTGTTTCCCCCTTTTGCACTGGGATTTCTGTAGCCTTTAGAGAGCTGGATAAAGACCTGTCTGCTCCTCATGCTGTAGGCGGTGAGGGGAAATGCAGTTATTTCCACTGGGGAGCCTTGTTCTGTGTGTGCCCTTAGGATCAGCAGTTCAGAAGGTTGCCTTGCAAGTTGGTAGGCACCATACGGTGCTTAGAAAAAGACTTTTAATTCTGTTTCTTGCGCAGGCAGAGGACCTTGTTCTGTCCCAACCCGCTGCCCCTCAGCAGTCCTAATGAGCTCTGCTCTCTCTTTTAAGGTATGGCCTCACAGCTGCAGGTGTTCTCCCCTCCGTCAGTATCCTCGAGTGCCTTCTGCAGTGCCAAGAAACTGAAAGTGGAGCCCTCTGTCTGGGATGTTTCAGGACAGAGCAGCAGTGACAAGTATTACACCCACAGCAAAAACCTCCCAGCAGCTCAAGGGCAAGCCAGCTCCTCTCATCAGGTAGCCAATTTCAGCATCCCCGCGTACGATCAGAACCTCCTTCTCCCCGCTCCCTCGGTCGAGCACATTGTGGTCACGGCAGCCGACAGCACGGGCAGCAGCGCAACCGCATCCTTCCAGAACAGCCAAACCCTCACTCACAGGAGCAACGTTTCTTTACTGGAACCCTACCAAAAATGTGGATTAAAAAGGAAAAGTGAAGAGGTCGACAGCAACGGTAGTGTGCAGATAATTGAGGAACATCCACCTCTCATGCTGCAAAACAGACCTGCGGTGGGTGCTGCGGCCACAACCACCACGGTAACCACTAAAAGCAGCAGTTCCAGTGGTGAGGGGGATTATCAACTGGTCCAGCATGAGATCCTGTGCTCTATGACAAACAGCTACGAGGTTCTGGAATTCCTGGGCCGAGGGACGTTTGGGCAGGTGGCAAAATGCTGGAAACGTAGCACGAAGGAGATTGTAGCCATCAAAATCCTGAAGAACCATCCTTCCTATGCTAGGCAGGGCCAGATAGAGGTGAGCATCCTCTCTCGCTTGAGCAGTGAGAATGCTGACGAATATAACTTCGTTCGCTCCTATGAGTGCTTTCAACACAAGAATCATACATGCCTTGTATTTGAGATGCTAGAACAGAACTTGTATGATTTCTTAAAACAAAATAAGTTCAGTCCTTTGCCCCTGAAATACATCCGGCCGATTCTGCAGCAAGTGGCCACTGCCTTGATGAAGCTGAAGAGCTTGGGGCTGATACACGCCGATTTGAAACCAGAAAACATCATGTTGGTGGATCCTGCGCGCCAGCCCTACCGAGTGAAGGTGATCGACTTCGGTTCAGCCAGCCACGTGTCCAAGGCCGTGTGCTCCACGTACCTGCAGTCGCGCTACTACAGGTAAGTGCTGACACAATGCTTCCTTTTGTGTGTTGCGTGAGCAAAGTAAAGCTGATCCTGGCGGGGTACCAGGATTTTCTTCCACAAATACGTAACTTTTCTGCCAGTAGCTTTAATCCCAGTGAGAAGGGGGAGGAAATGATCAGCCTGTCCCCTGTTCTGCATGTTTTCTGGAGATTTCTCCTGAAATTTGTATATAAATAAAACTTCTGCTTTGCAAGTGTGACGTATGCGGTCCAGTACCTTCCTCCTACCCCTGATTAGTGCAGTAAGTTGATTTTACCCTGTCGCTAGTTTGTGACAGTGGGTGACAGAGCGAGCAGTGAAGCAGTATGCTACTAGTATAATAAGTAGTGCATTTTGGATTTTTTGCCCTGATCTGAAACTAGTCCATTCACCGTGGTCATTGAGAAGGGGAGAAGCCAAAGGGGTGCCAGTTTCTTTTTATTCTGTTTCTTCTGCTTCCGTCTTTGTCTGAACCCACTTCAGGACCACATGACTTCCTGTGTCAACCCTCGATAAGTTGCGCTTCCATGGGACCTGTAGATCTTCTAAAACAGCGATGAGCGAGATCTCTGCTTCCCTTAGCAAAATCTAGAAAAGGCTTCTACCCTACTCCCGTTTAAGAGTTAAACTATGGGCAAAAATGGTAAAACTCAGAAACTGTGTAGATAAATTGTGGGTTTTCTTTCAGTTCTTCCTCTAGCTTGGTTCTGTTAATCGTGTGTGTTTCAATATAAGTAGCAGCAGACATCAGTAAATGGATTCGGAAAGAACTGGCATCAAAGGGACATGAAAAGGTCTGTGCTGCGTTGTCAGGGTGGCTTTCAGTGGAACGTGAGCTCACTTGACGCAAAACTTAACTACTATCTAGTCCTTCCAGCCCAGCCGAGCCAGAGGACTCGAGACACTCCACCCTGTGTCTCTGCCCTCTTTGATGTCTTTCCTGTCCTCCTAGCTCCAGTTTAAAGTCCTGTCTTACTGTAGGCTTGTTCTGTTTGTCCCTCATGTTCCCTGTATTCTTGCCCCCTTTGTTTTGTTTTTATTTTTTCCTCCCTCCAACGCTGAGCACCAGCTTTCTGTGACATTTCTTTCATGTGATATAGACTTTTCTTAATCCATTCCTCATGATCTTCATTCAGCTTGTTGGCCCTGATCTTTTCCAGTTCTAAACTATTGTTATTTTTTGTGACGCAGTTGTCTTCTCTGTGCCATGGCTCTGTTAAAATGCCCGCTGTCTAAAATGCATTGTCAATTTTTTGTTGTTGCTTTGCAAGAGGTGACCGCTGATCAAGAATCTGCTCTATCTGACTTGCAACGCATGTGAGCAAAGCAGTTTGGGGAGGCATATAGTGCTTTCCAGCTTCTGATATCACAAAAAACAGGTTTGCTGAGGCAAAAAGCAGCAAGGGATGATAAATATCTTAAAGGGGCTGCTGGGGATGAAGTGTCTGAACTCCAGGCCTGTTCTGCCTCCCTGATGAGGGGTGACTGACGCTGCCAGAAGGGCAAATAACCTGAGATTAGATGGTGTTTAAGACTGTCTGCTTGACTGAAGTTAAGAATGCTGTGATGTGGAAAGCTAATATTCAGAGATATGTAATTAGTTTAATGGTGATGATTACTAAAATCCATAATCTAGGAATTTATGGAGATGGTGTAGAAACCAGCTTATTGTGGGAGAACTGGATTGCTTTACCCATGTTCACATTAAACTAGTGTTCAGATGAGTTCTAAGTTGGAATTTTTTTCAATACAGTGCTTAATAAAACAGTATAGACCAAGTCTTCATTTGGATCTGTCAGCCATTAAAAATAAACTTCTGTGTTCACTTTTTTGTCCTCTATACCTGTTACTGGCGCTTGTGTAACCTCTGTCTCCTGTAGAGACATCTAAACCCGAGCCAAACTCAGGTACTGTAAGGTGAATTTTCTGAGATATATGTATATATACACCCTAGAAGAAAAAAACCTTCATACTTGTAAGCAGTCACCAGTTTCTGTGCCAGTCCTGAGATCTGTTAGCAGGAATTCCCAACCTGAAAACCAGAATATATGCTTGTTATAATACACCAGATCTGGCAGGGTATGGCCGCTTTTGCTGTCCCTGGGGAGGATAAACGATGGATGGGAGCAGACAGCTGGCAGAAATGAAACATCCCTGGGAAGCCTGATCTCCCTGCTGTTCCGAGAGCGGTTCGCTCGTGTCCTGTGTTACATGTCAGTCCGGCCAGCACGCGAGTCTTACTCAGATCCCAGCGTCCTGATGCTCGCTGTGGGTCGGTGTAAAGGCCCCTGGCAAACTGGAGATCCTGAGCTGAAGGACTGAAGGATTTGGGCTGTGAAAAGGCGACACTGGTTGTTGAGGGAGCTCAGGGTGCGGTGCTATCCGTTTCTTACCTCTGCGTTGGGCTACATGACCTACTTCTGCCCCAGTCCTGCTGGCCTGGAAGCCGCAGTGCGCGCTGCCAAATCTCGCCCTCTGCTCGCTAATCCAGCTCTGAGCGGTGATCACGTTGTTCACCGCATTGCTATTTGCACTTGTACAAGCTTCATGTTACCGCTGTTCTTCACAAGACAGGGCTGAAGACCCGTGTGTAAACACGGTCTGTTTTGAAATGCTGAAAGCGAGTCTCGGATTTTTCCGCTACTGCTGTGAATCCTCTCTTTTCTGAGAGTGCCTGAGTGTATTTGCCAACTTTGGAAGTCAGAGTTTGGCAAGCGTGTATGCAAAGAAAGAATGTTGTTGATTTCTATTTCAAAGAGCTTAAGATCGTCAGATCACTTCAGTGCCTGACAGCCCAGCTATGGAAGTGACCTCTGCCTGTTGTTCTGTTTCAACCGGCGTCTCACGAGGCCACCAACTGTGGTGGTGTGAAAGGAGATGAGAGAGATTGGGATTTACCAGCTCTGTCCTGCAATCAGAACGAAATCAGGTGCCTTGCGAGAAGGTCGTTTATTTAGTTTCAGGGACTCAATTCCTGGAGTTCAACTCGCTATCATTTTGGTACGGAGGTTTCAGAATGTGTAAGTCTATTCCAGCATGTCGTTAAAGACTAACAAGCTACCACATCCAGCCTTTGTTGCTGCTAATCTCTCTTTCCGTTGGAATTGATGGGATTTTTTAAATGCACTCGTGAAGGATTAACATGCTTTACTTATTCCGCAAGTTTGTTTGCTGGTCCAAACCAAGGAAACTCATGCATGCAGCACTCCTTATGTGCCAGGTTTGGGTCCTATCTGAATTGGAAATTCCTGCGGAAGTAAGATAATCAAAAGGATAATACAGCGTGTTGCTGATGTCTGGGAGGCTTACGTGGGGTTCTGAAAATCCTGTGTGAATGGCTGCGTCGTACCCGCTCTGCTTGTGAAGACCAAGGTACTACAGAAATGGATTCGTCTGGTTTGCACCTGTTAGACAACAGAAAGTTCGGTCTATTCTGTCAGAGTTCTTTGAAGTATAAATGTTTAGCAGGACATTCAGCATTCGAATATCAGATACTTATTGTATTTGCACAATCGTTTTTTAATTTTCACGTACGCGAAACAATTCCAAAGTCGATTGCTGCCAGGGATAGACAAACAATGAGGTGGAGACAGATAAATGTCAAGTAGAGCGGGCGTCAGAATGTCTTAGCTTAAATAATCTATTCTTTAGGTTACTAAAGGTATATGATTAATTGGAGAGTCACTTCGTGCCATGTACAAACATTTGGGAGGTACGTTCGGACTGAACGGTTGAGGAAGGTGTCCTATCTATTGACACCTGTACATTATGCAAGCCCAATTTTCTAGAATTCTGTAGAAAGACCAGAACTGGTTTCAGAGCCTTTTTTAACAACAGAAATATCCACATTGCAACACAAGAAATTTAATGCAAGCCCTGGGATGTGTTATCCCAGTCACAACCAGAAAATAGGTAACCTGGAGTTTAGGATTTATCTGTTGTCTTTGCACTTGCGGTAGTTATACGTGAAGAAGATCAAGGTTTTTGTGTTTCCTGTACTTTCCAGAGTAAATTCCCACACCAGCTCACGTGGTTTTTGCAGCACTTGGGTTTTGTGCTGTATGCAAATGTATGACCAGAATTCGGCCTGACAGAACGTCAGCAGTTGGTTTCAGAACTCTGCGTAGGTGAAGAGTTGTACTAAAACATCCTTTTGCATTATGAATCAATTCCAGGCAGAAATCTCCCTGAAATTCCAACCTGTTGCAGAAGCAAATCCTCCCTGGAGTCTGAGGTTTTTTCATCACCTTCTTGTCAAGGCCAGGCAGGTAGAGTTTGCATTAGGTGTGGTTCAGCGCACAGAAACCTGTAACACAACCTTGCAGAGCAGTCACAATCGCCAACTGTGTTCTCTCCATCTTCTTCAAACCCAAAACTCTCCAAGCAAACCCTGGGTTGTAAACCCACTCCTAGAAACCGAGCAGCGCTCCGAAGAGCTCCTTTTTCTGGCTCTGCAGATGTTCTTCTTTTCCACATGAAAACAGGCAACCTTCTGCAGCTGGTTACCTGGGATCTGGAGACCTTCTTCCCAGAAAAGTCTGAGCCCCATTTGCTGTAATTTTCTTCCGAATTCTCTTAGGGCAGGTTGTGTGCTATCTCAGGGCTGCTTCACACCGTACGTACTCTCAGGTGTAATTACACTGCTTATTGAAGGTATAGCTTCATATCGCAGTTGCATAAAGGCCACCTAGGAGCTGGGGGCCACCACAGCAGTAAAATGTGCCACTAACTGTTAAAAGAGTTGGGATCCGTTAGGCCACTTAAAGAAATATTTCCTGCTTTCAAGTGAATCAGTTTCCCACAGTTTTAACTGTGCTTGGAGTGGTTTATAGGAAAGAACTGCATGCTTTCCAAGTCGGAGATTTAAAATTTTTCTTTTTTTTTTTTTGAACAGAGCTCCCGAAATTATTCTGGGTTTACCGTTCTGTGAAGCTATTGACATGTGGTCGCTGGGCTGCGTGATTGCCGAGCTGTTTCTGGGCTGGCCGCTGTATCCAGGAGCGTCTGAGTATGACCAGGTGAGATTGCGTGGGGATGTTCAAAGGGAATCACAACTATTGGCGTCCGAACCCCGTGTCAAATTTCATCTAGTATAGTTTGCTGCTCTCCGTCATCTTCAATTCATTTTCTCTCAGTGGTGTTCCCATTGCCTGTCTCTGTTGTTGTGCAGGAGAGCACGGAGTTCCCTGTCTTTTAACTTGAGTTGAATGTAGTCACTCAATATATAGAGTTAATTTACAGTTAACCCCCTGGCTTCCAAAGCCTAAAGCTGTTGGAATACCTTCCTTTCGAAACAGAAGTGAGGTGTGTGTGTCCTGGCTTGAGACGCACTCTGTAATTTCCCCATGAGGGCAGTTTTTCCATGTGGAGGCAGAGCAAGCCCATCATTCCTGCCCCGTTAATACCTACAGCAGCCCTCATTTTTCATGCAAAGTATGGGTTCCAAGCCATCTCTGAAATACAAGGGCAAGAGCCTGAAAAGGCATCTTGAGCTAATTAGTCCTTTCTCTGGATACTTAGCATTATTACCTGGGCTAGCCAGTTGCCTATAAAAGGAGAAAAAGTCTATACGAGAGGTTTTTTTGAGGATCACTTTTCCTGTGCGTTTTTTATGCTGATATCTTGTTACAATGCCTGGTGTAGTTTTTCTTATGTGATTAAAATATACGAAAACGTACTAAGTTTGAAAACTTACTTTTGTTAGATTTTCCCAGCGCTGTAAATTTCCAAAGGAAACACAGTGGTACCTTAATGAGCAGCATGAGGTAGGAAATAACTGAGGTACAGCGTGGTGGTTTCCTTGCACGCTGAGTTTTGTGTAATTCTGAGAACCTTATCTAGTCGTGGAGGTGGGTGGAGGTGCTTTTTCCATTGCTTAACAGATAGGATATTGCAGGCCTATGTGAGGCAGCAGGAGGTGTGACTCCGTGTGCTTGATTTTGATATCTCAATTGCCCTTGAAAAATAAGGATGACTTGCTTTTGTGTTTTCTGAGATTCTACAGCAGCAACTGAAAGCTCAGGTAGAACTTGAGGGAGGGGAGAGTCATGACAACGGCAGTGGCACATTTCTCACTGACAGCAAATAGCATTAGCAATTGTGCAACATCTGGAATATTTTTAAAAGCTGATTGTTGTGTTTTTTCACAACTTGCTATTTTCTTTCCTTTTGAACATACCTTCTCATTTGTAAGCTTTTTACCAGTGTCTTACTGATGCCGTCACAACTATTCGGGTGCATTTTCCAAAATTCTGAGCCTTTTTCTTTTTTTCTGTTATATGTGAAATATTTAAAATGTTCTTGAAGATGTAAGAATCTGATTGTATTAGAGGTTTGGTCTTGCTTTCCTGCCCAGTGAGAGCTTTGCCTTGACATGATTCTCGGACTGTGTGGCTAGAGGGGATGTAGCCAGTCACAGCAGTGTTGCTTGGATGCTTTTGTCTTTAATTATATATACAAACGTGATAACTCCTGTGGTATTTTTCTCTCAAAATGTATACTAATTACATGGCTGATTATTATAATTCTTTTAATTTTCTTTCCTAGATTCGTTATATTTCACAAACTCAAGGCCTTCCAGCGGAGTATCTTCTCAGTGCAGGAACGAAAACAAGCAGGTTTTTTAACAGAGATCCGAATTTGGGATACCCACTGTGGAGGCTGAAGGTTTGTCTGTCTTTTTAATTCCCAGTTCTGTTTCGTTCATTGATTACTTGATATAAATTTACTCTTAGTGCCATGCAAAAGCATCCTGAGTGGAGATTGGATTTGAAATGCCATTCAGATATAGCTGATTTGTGTATTTTATTTCAGAAACAATACAGACCTCCTGGTGCTCAGCAGACAATAGCAGCTGTGCGTGATAGTACCAGCAAAGAGTGGGTGTTAACGTAATTGAGATAATGGTTACTTATTATGGCCTGCTCAGTCTTGGTGCAGCATGTCATCTTGTTGTAATCTCCTGACAATACAAAGAGTAAAAGAGGGAGTGTTTCATGAGGGTGTTTGTTAGTTTAACAGAAATATATCTGTGTATTGGCAGAGGACAGGACAGTATCGGGTATATGCTTCGTTTGCACTTAAAGCTGGGCAGCAAAAGGAATGGGATTTTGCCGCCTTCTTTGTAAAGGAACGATTTAAAATATTGATAGCCCCTTCCTAAATCAGAAATTGTCAGTTCTTCTGGCATTAGCACTGCCTAATGAAGCCTTGAGGTGAAGTCATCCTGTTGTTAATTCAGCTTTGTAATGCGTGATCTTTCCAGTTGAGGAAATGGGAACCCACGGCTGGTTTGGTGTGGCCTTCTGGCCTGTGATTTGTTTTAAAGCAGGCGAAAGACCACCTGGCTTTGCTCTTCTCTTGCTGCTTTTTCTTAATCAATATGCGATATCTCTGTTTATATTACCAAATGCTTTCTTTACTAGACCCCAGAAGAACATGAGTTGGAGACAGGTATAAAATCAAAAGAAGCTCGGAAATATATATTCAACTGTTTGGATGATATGGCGCAGGTATGTGGGCGTCTTGTAACACACAGATAACTATCACGTTAATTACACGCATTATTGGGATCTCTAAAAATGAGGCTCTTGTGCTGGAGCAGTCCTCTTCCATTGAGAACATTAATGCAGGTTTGCGGTGGTGCTAATTTGCATCGGAAATCACCATATTAAAGACTATCAAAATGTTAATTGTGGAGCTGTTAGAAATTTCTTGGGTTTTCTTAGGCCTTGATCCGGAAGATGTGACAAATGTGCTTAGCTGGTTATCACTAGAAGTAGTCAAGCACCTCCAGATGTGGTTATAGGGATTAGACCTCTTTTTGGACTTTGGAAATATTGACAAAAACTAGAGATGGTTCTCTTTTTTCATTCTGTTTTCAGAGGTAAAATGAAGGAATATGTGAGTGGTTTTAATACCATGAGGCCTTGAATCTCAATTTTCTCTTGCTTTTGTAGCTGTTATCACTTTACATCTGTACAGAGAATGTAGAACCTTGCCATTCTGATTTGCTAGCCCCGCACAAATAATGCCAGGCAGTGGAGAATGAAGCTTGGTTGATACCTGTTGAACAGACCAACTTCACATTGAGATGAGAATTCTATGAGATGAGAGTTCCATCTGCAAGTTTGACTCTTTCTATAAGAACAAGCAAGGGAAAGGTTGTGTGTTAGCACTCTAGTACCTAAATTTAAGCTTGCTAAGAGACCGAAATGCTTAATAAATATTTTTGCTTGATGTGAAGTTACCAAATTGTTAAGTAGCGGTTAATTTGATGTTTGTGTGAACTACTCTCATTTTATTTTCAAGGTGAATATGTCTACAGACTTAGAAGGGACTGACATGTTGGCAGAGAAGGCTGACCGAAGGGAATACATTGACTTGTTGAAGAAGATGTTGACAATTGATGCAGACAAGAGAATTACTCCACTGAAGACTTTGAACCATCCGTTTGTCACAATGACACATCTACTGGATTTCCCACACAGTAATCAGTAGGCTGCCTTAGATTTCTTGGTTTGTTTCGGGAGGACTTATTGGAAACACAGAATAGCACTATTCTGTTTTCTGTCAGTGCTGGTTGCTGCAGTTTCAGGCTGATATGAAAATAGCAATGGCATGTGTAAGGAATGGAATGTTCATAAGCTTCCTTTTCATGTTTTAGGACATTCTTTGTTGGTTTAAAAAAAAAAAGAACCTAAACCTAAAGGCATTTGGATAAAGTTGGGAATCTGTCGTGTCTTTGTTGTACTGGTTTTTACATATCTGATAGTTTCCTTCTGTCATTCTGTTTCAGTGTGAAATCTTGCTTTCAGAACATGGAGATTTGCAAGCGAAGAGTTAATATGTATGATACAGTGAATCAGATTAAGAGCCCATTCACGACTCACGTTGCTCCTAATACAAGCACAAATCTGACCATGAGCTTTAACAACCAGCTCAATACAGTACACAATCAGGTACAGCATCTTTTATCTGTTTTGTACTAATCAAAGAAACCGAGCAGTCTAAATTTGTGCCTTCAGGCCTAATCCTGTTCTGCAAAATACTGTATTTGAATTGCTCTCCAGAATTTGTAGTCTTGTCTTGGAATTTAATTTTCCAAAACTCAGACCAAGGCAGTCTCCTTTCTTTACGTAATCGTGTTTGCCTGTCAGTTCAGCAACGTAAGTGAAGTTCGTGCAATTCATGTTTTTCTTCCATGTTGTTGTATTACCTGAAACCTTTTCCTGGTGTTTCCTGCGTATTATAATACTGACGGTTCCTGTTGTTTGTTTTATAACAAGTAGGAGTGATAAATTGGATTTATTGTTGTGGTTTTTTTCCCCTAGGCCAGTGTATTGGCTTCCAATTCTACTGCTGCTGCTACTCTTTCGCTGGCAAACTCGGATGTGTCGCTGCTGAACTACCAGTCTGCCCTGTACCCATCGTCTGCAGCACCGGTGGCAGGAGTGGCGCAGCAGAGCGTTTCCTTGCAGCCCGGAACCACCCAGATCTGCACGCAAACTGACCCGTTCCAGCAAACGTTCATCGTTTGTCCCCCTGCTTTTCAAAGTAAGCGGAAAAACCCTTTGTTGTGGTGCTGTGGTTGCAGTTGGGTGGAAATGAGAAGCTGTAATTTGCAGTAAATTGAGAAAGTGCAGAAGACCACGCTGTGCGTGTCGCACAGAGCTCTTGCATCAGATGGAAGTGCGGAATGAGGTCAGGCATGTGCAGATGGTTTGGTTCTCTTCCAGGTCATGCTAGAACAGGTGACAGCATCTTACCTGCCCAGGCTGCAGTCTGCATCTGGTTGCTCAACCAGTTTTTCCCCCCAAACTAAACGTACTAGCATTCCGCAGAAAGCGGCGAGCAGAGGAGCCAGACCTATCTGAAAATAAGAAAGTGTCATGCTGAGTTTTGTGTGCCAGGAGTGAATATCTGGTTCGCAAGCCCTGCTGCAGCCGTGCGGTTTGCCAGCAGCAAATTGTCACAGATTGCAAATCAGTGAGGTCGGCGCAAGCCTGGCTCTGTTCATCCTGTTCGTGCTTGGTCTGGATTGTGTTCGTATGGAGGGTTATATATGAACAGAGAACCTGGAGTGGAAGGTTTAAACTTTGAACTTAGTCTCAAGCAACATAGAATTAGTTGTCTGTGTTATCTGCGCTCCTGAAAACAAGACTATGGATTTCAACAGAGCTCTGGGGGCCTGGTTGTGCATCAGTGCCCTTTGGTGTATCAGGACTGCACAAATATTCTGTTTACTTCAGGTATTTTTTTATTAGGATGCTTTTGTCAAAGGGAACAGCTTTTCTTGCTTTTCATCTGACCCTGTGTTCTGCCCTTATGTGGCAGGAATTTGATTTTTGGAAAGAAACTAAAAAAAAAAAAATAATAATAGTAATGAAGCAGCTTAGCGGTGATGTATTCTTGTCCTCCACAGCCGGACTCCAGGCAACTACAAAGCATTCTGGGTTCCCCGTGAGGATGGAGAACGCTGTCCCGATCGTACCCCAGGCACCTGCAGCACAGCCACTGCAGATCCAGTCCGGAGTTCTCACACAGGTAAAAAAATAAAATAAAATAAAAATAAATAGAGCTAACTGCAACTCCTACCACCATCCAGGAGAACCTGGCTGCCCCGCTGGTGCTGGGGTGAATGCAGGGGTTTTCCGAATGCTCTGAAAGGTTAAATGCAGATCACTTCTGAGACAGTGTTTTCTTGTTTTGTTTTGTTTTTTTTTTCTGGAATATTTGAAGTCTAAACTATTTTATGTCGTGTGCCTCCCTGGGTTTAGGAGTTTGATTTAATAATAGGCATAAAGATCTCATTTTCAGCTGCTAAAAACAGGCTGTATTTTTTCACGGGTGTGCACTGCCTTGCAGGTAGTGGTGTGCATTTTTGCCTACCGTTTAAAAATGTGGCAGCAAATTTTAGAAGAAATGGTTTCTGTGAGAAGCAAGATCCCAGAAAACAGAAGTGGCAACACTGATTACTGATGTTAAAATTTCATCTTCAAATCAACAAAATTATTTCTGAATCCTTCTCCATTAGTTACCTTGCTAGTGTGAATTGATGTGTAGCAATGACATATCTATTTATGTTGTTTGCAGCTTAAACAAATGTGACAGCAAAAATCACAAATCGTTGTAAAAAAATATATTTTAAATATTAGTAATGTGTCATAAATTAAAACGACTTTATATTTCCAAAAACTAATGCTTTAATATATAGTGAGTGCCCAGTGATTCACAGGTTTTATTAACTGAAAAATTGTAGTTGCCTTTATAATTAAATGCACTTTTATTTATTTGCATAGTTTTAGTTTTTGCTGACACTAACACACACTTTATTAGTTTTACTCTTCAGGCAACATATTGTGCTTACCTAATTGTAGAGGAGTAATTTTTAGATTGTTCAGTCCAAATAATTTTAGTGGCATTTGGTGATTCGGTTTGTTTAGCATAACTACACAGGTAACGGTATCCAAAAAAAAAGCAGAATACACCTGAAGGAGGCCCACCTGAATCCAAACCCTGCTTTTCCTGAGAGTGCAAACTGCGCACTAAGAATCTAGTTTCAATTAGACGTTTGCTGAACTAATATGTGTCTTGGCAGTTTGATCGCAGATAACTTTGCTTTTTCACGATACGAAAGACCTGCGGTGCCTTCTGTTAAATCCCGTAGTTTCTGTCTTTCCGAGAGCACTGGCTGTGAATTTGCAGGCGCGATAGTGAGCGCCGCGTCCCGCTCGGGCGCCGTTTGTGTTCAGGTAGCGCAGCGCACACAGTGTAACTTCTCTGGGAGCCGGTAGAGTATCGAGAGCTGCCCACTATCTCATTTTGACCTTTTAACTGTGTCACTGGACAGATCCCCTTCCCAAATTGCCCGTTCCTTATGTTCCCCTCAGGGAACCGCTTAGAGGAACACGTCTGGGTGATGGTTTCACCGCATCCATTACAATCCCGGAGTCTGCCAGCGAGGTGAAACCTTTGCTGGCCCTATTTCTGAACCCGCTTGTCCTGCCTCCGTACGTTTGTTTCACTCACTGCCTGATCTACATTTCAGGGAAGCTGTACACCACTAATGGTAGCAACTCTTCATCCTCAAGTAGCCACCATCACGCCGCAGTATGCGGTGCCCTTTACTCTGAACTGCGCAGCCGGCCGGCCGGCGCTAGTCGAACAGACGGCTGCAGTACTGGTAATTGCCTCCCTTGATTGTGTTCACTAACTGAGTTTTTTGTTTTAACTTAGACTTGCAGAGGGCATGGAAGCATGTGCCATCTTGTGGCTGTGTTCTTGCTACATCTTAATGTCTTGTTGTTTTCCTCCCCAACATTGCTGAAGCACTGTCTGACTCTGACGTTTAGTGTGGCTCTGTAAAGAATCCAGATCCATTGACTATTACTTTTTGCTAGCCTAGTATTATAAAGCTCTTCTAAGCTATACTGTAGAAGAGTTATAATTGTTCTTGTTCTTCGCTTACTGTCCTACCTTTGCCTTTTGATTGTTGAATACAAAGGAATCAGCCTTTAGCTTGACTCTGCTACAGGTACCTGGATGGCCAGAATTTGAACTACTTGGCAAGTTAGCTACATATTTTGTTTACAACATGTGTAAAGCTGCTTTGCATGTAGAAATGTTTCAGGTCATTAAGCACAGGCTAAAATCTCTAATGATAGCAAATTCTTTAATGTATTGCTTTACAAGTCGATTTCTCTTAACCTCTGTTGAACATTGACAATAATTTTCTGGCCTTTTGTTATTTATAGCCAATTACAGGTAGCTTCCTTCATCCAGATAAAGATATTGTTCTTCACAGATATTTTCAGTTCATATGTATTTCTTGGTTGAAATTAAAGGTGAGCTCTAGTATCCAAAATGGCAATAGTTAGTTTTTAGGCTATTTGGAACAATTTTTAAAAAGGATGGGGGAAGGGAATGAGTACACCTTTAAGAAGCATAAGTTTTCAAAATTGTCCTCTCCTGTATCATTTGGCACCTGCATCGGAACAACTTTGTAAGTGCCACAGAGAAGTCATTGTAAAACTCCAGAATCAGATCAGTGAAGCTTATGAAAACATTGCAGTGCACTGAAGTGCTGGTATCCTCACGTGTCTTTCAAAGCACATCCCATTATGTGAACCATGTTGTTTCTTGTGGCTTTAAAGTGGTAGTTTGAGTGTCGTTTTCTTCGAAGAGGGGGAGACCTCTGCTGAAGTGGAATTTGCTCAAGTCGTACCTGTACTGAAATTAAAACCCACTCCTTTGGGTTCTTCCGAACCGAGGTGTCTGCTCCGTGTTTCGGAGGACGGGAAGGCAGGAGAGCGGGTTCTCCTGGGTCACGGCTCTGAGCTGGGCAGACCCAGAGATGCGTCTCCTTTCCTCCTCTTCAATTTGGATTGCTGAAAGGCTGCAATCTAGGCTCAGAAAACGGCAAGGGGTGACTGTAGCAGAGCTCGGGACACGAGTGAGTCGGTAACGATGTTTTCAAAAGTGCATTTGGGCTTTTGATTCAACAGGCAAATTCTATTTTCCTGTGTGTGTGCAGTGGACTTGATGTTCAACTCCCCTGTACAGCAGTGGGGATCAGAGCCAGCTGTCTCCAGACTGTGAGCCTGGGTTCTGAGTTTCTCTGGAGGATTAACCATTTCTGGTTGGATTCTGGGAGCCTTTGGTGTGAATTTGCTCACCTTTAGTGCTTCCGACACTTCTCCCTTGCTGCTTCCCCTGAGTTTGCATTAGCCATTTGCTAAGCTTTGCATATTTTTGTCCTTCCTCTGTCAAAACAGTTCGTCGCTTGGAAGGCCCGATTTCTGCCTCTCATTGGGAATTTATATCTTGCTGTATTAAACTCTCTGCTTTGTCTTGTGCAGGTGTTGGCTTTTGGAAAGACGCATGGTGTGACTTTTAACATATTTCTCTTTTTTTTTTTTTAATATATATATTATTCTGCTTATGTTGGCAGAGGTTTTAGCAGTTCTCAGCTTTGAAGGCTTCTTGTTTGGAACCAGTATTTGTAATAAGTGGATCTGTTACTTGCAGAAATATTTTACTTAAAACAGCAGGTGTTTATGGATTTTCAGTTCAAACTGCTAGCAAGAGAACCATATATTTTCAAAATCATAGAAATATTGTACTGCCATTTTTTTAATGCATTTTGTCCGTTTGGACAGGAACATTAATAATATTAATGACTTGAAAATATCTTCACATATCTGCCTTGTAACTAAGTGTTTCTCAATGTGGCTTTTCTTAAATGCTTTAGTTGAGGTGGGGTGAGTTTCCACCGTAATGACACTGTCTCAGTTCAAGCCCTGTAAGGCAGAAAAAGAGCAAGGACCAAATTGGCTTCGTATTTTGGAATCCTTCAGCAGAGCAGTGTGTGTAAACTTAGCTACAGAACAGTCCTGAACGCTCACGCTGCGTCTGGCGATACAATACCAGGCTGCACGCTGCTCTGCGATATTAACGCTCTTTCCCCAGGTGACATCTGTGATACCAAAGGTTACCAATGTGCCAGGGGAAGCTTGTTCCTCTGCTTTCCTCATTCTCTTACTGTACCCAGACCTTTTGAGAAAGTGCAATGATGTTGCGTTATCTCTGCAAGTTAACAATCTACACGAGTGCATTGATTGCTTGGAACAAATCTCTCTCTTTGCACCGGTAGGAACTGAAATCTAGTGAAGCCGTGTCTCTGTTTGTTGTTTTGCAGCAGGCCTGGCCGGGGGGAACCCAGCAGATCCTCCTTCCTTCCACCTGGCAGCAGCTCCCGGGGGTTGCTTTGCACAATTCTGTTCAGCCGGCGGCTGTGATTCCGGAGACGATCGGCGGCAGCCAGCAATTAGCTGACTGGAGGTAGGGATTGTGCGCGGGCTCCAGCCCTGTGCCCAATGGGAACCCCTGCCATCGCGGCACCGCCTGCAGCGCACACAATTTCTCCCTTCCCTTCAAAATCACGCAGGGGCTTGGTGCAGCTTGCGATGCCTGCGGTGTAGTCATGGGATTTGCGTCTTTTTTTTCTTTCCCTGCCCCAGGAATACACATTCCCATGGAAATCAGTACAGCACCCTCATGCAACAGCCGTCGCTACTGACCAACCACGTGACGCTAGCTACAGCGCAGCCTCTGAACGTTGGGGTTGCTCATGTTGTTCGGCAGCAGCAAAGCAGCAACGTGCCAGCGAAGAAGAACAAGCAGCCGGCCCCCAGTGCAGCCAAGTAAGGCTTTCCTTGCCCTGCCTGGAAAGACCGAGGGTGTGTTTGTGGATGTTGCCTTTATGATGTGAAAAACTGGTCTTCTGATCACAGAGACATTGTCTGTGTAACTTTTTAAGTTGCATTTAAAGGTGTGTTGGAAAAAGTCTCTGTACTGTCGTCACTAGTACAAGTCATATTGATTTCAGGGGGAGTGCAAGGAACGTGGCTGACTGAGCGCTTTACTGTACTGTACAGGGGGGGGTTTTACACATTCAGGGTGTCTGGGTGCCATGGCAATACAAGTGACAGAATCCATGTCTGTCTAAGGAGGGTTAGCAGCTTTCTGGCAGTGTTCAGACTGATCAGCCCTGTTCAGAGCATCGCTGGGTGTGTTGGTCCTTCTGGGGCCTGCTCTGGTGCGAGTGTGTGCGCTGAGGTTCTCTTTATGTGTGTCACGTTGTTCTTGTACGTGTGCTCCATTCTTAATGCTGGGGCTGGTTTGTCCTGGCGTGCTGACACGTAGCTGAATACTGCTTTGGTTTTCCCTCAGGCCCAGCTCAACTCTAGAGACCGTGCCCTCCCAAGTTTACTCGCTCATCGGGAGCAGTCCCCTGCGCTCCACCTCCTCCTCTTCCAACGTGCTGGTCCCGGTGCAGGAGCAGCACCAGCCCATTGTGATCCCAGACACTCCAAGCCCACCCGTCAGTGTCATCACCATCCGCAGTGACACTGATGAGGAAGAGGACAGCAAATACAAACCTGCCAGGTAGGAAATTCGTTTAGCAAGCCAGTCCTGAGCTCAGCCCAAGCGTCAAGGAGAGTGGAGAACGCTACGGGCAAAGCCTTGGCTAGGCTTAAAAATACTGTGTAAGGCAGAAAATTCTGCATCATGTTGATTGTGCTGTTTGTGTCTCTAGTTAATCAGAACTTCATATAACAAGGAGTGAAGGTGTGAGATCTCAGAGGGAGATCTCCGGTGTCTTGTGGTAAAAGCTAGAATGTTCCCCATTTGTAGTTTTGTTTTGTTTTGTTTTTTTTCCCCTGCAGTTTGGGTATGAAGCAGAGATCCAATGTCATCAGCTACGTGACTGTTAACGACTCCCCTGATTCCGACTCCTCCCTGAACAGCCCCTACGCCACAGACCCCCTTTCCTCTCTCAGGAGTACGGGCGGTGCGCTGGAGCAGAGCAGAGGAGCGGCTGACAGCTCCAGCTCTCGGACCATCATCGTGCCACCGCTGAAGACACAGCTCAATGACTGCATCGTCGCTACCCAGGCTTCAGGTAGGTGTGCTGTCCCAGGCTACTGTGCTCAGGAGTTTTTGCCAAGGCTCAGGTGCTGTCTTATCCCCGACAGCTTTGTCCTCACAGTTTCGGACTTTGCGTTGGGTCTTCAGCAGCTTTTGTTTTCACAGCTGCTGTTCTGAGAGTGCAAGTCTTGCTCTGTTTTCAGTTTCGTTGGTAGATTTACCTTTTGTATATGTTTGGCTGCGTTTAGAAAGATCTGTAAAAATTTCCAATGATTTCTTGTAAAATCAGATTGTAAATCGTGATTGAAGACAGGGCTCTGTTATGGAAATAGTCCTTGTGTGTTATTCGGTTACCTAAGCTGGTTGTCACAGTGTGTGAAAGGGAAGAACAGACTAAGGTTTTGACATCTTCCAGGCATCCTGAGCAGCACCAGTAAGACCAAACCAGTGGCCTCTGTGAGCGGGCAGTCGTCAGGATGCTGCATCACGCCGACTGGGTACCGCTCACACCGCGTGGTGACAAATGGTGTGCAGCCCCTCAATCTCAGCCAGGTGAGCCACTGACCTTACCTGTGTCTTCAAGGAGCAGCTGAGGGAGCTGGGGGGTTCAGCTGGAGAACAGGAGCTGAGAGGAGACCTTCTGATCTCTGAACTGCCTGAAAGGAGCTTGGAGCCAGGGGGTTGGGCTCTGGTCCCAAGGAACAAGCGCCAGGAGCAGAGGAAACGGCCTCAAGTTGCGCCAGGGGAGGTTGAGGTTGGATCTGGGAACAATTTCTTCCCCAAAGGGCTGTGGGGCATTGGAACAGGCTGCCCAGGGCAGTGCTGGAGTCACCATCCCTGGAGGGGTTGGACAGATGGAGATGAGGTTCTCAGGGACATGGGGCAGTGCCAGGGGTGGGGGAACAGTTGGACTCGATGATCTTGAGGGTCTCTCCCAACCAAAATGATTCTGTGATTCTATTCTCTCTGCAGAACCAGCAAACAACAGTGCTGGCCTCACAGGAGAGAAGTGGAAATGCCGTCCCACGTAGGCAGCAGGCTTACGTGGCGCCCCTCACGTCAACTATTTCTCAGGCTCCCTACACGTTCCAGCACAGCAGCCCAGTGCATCCCCACCTGGCCACGGCCAACGCGCACCTCTCCAGCCAGCCCCACATGTACACGTACGCTCCGACCACGGCTGCCACGCTGGGCTCCACCACCTCCATCGCCCACCTCTTCTCCCCTCAGGGCTCCTCACGACACGCCACGTACGCTGCCCACCCCAGCACGCTCGTCCACCAGGTCCCCGTCAGCGTCGGCCCGAGTCTGCTCACCTCTGCGAACGTCCCGCCTGCCCAGTACCAACACCAGTTTGCTCCCCAGTCCTATATTGGTGCTTCCAGAGGATCTGCTATTTACACTGGATACCCGCTGAGCCCTACAAAGATCAACCAGTACTCGTACTTGTAGTTCCTACTAAAGCACTGTCCTGCTATAGGCCCGAGAGATCGGAGAAGGATTTCAGGTGAACCTTGGCCTGGTAATGACTGCCCGGTTTTCGTTTCTCCTTGATCTGGTTGTATGTTGTTCAAAAATGTCTCTAGTGAGTTCAGTCACTAACTGAGCAGCATGCTTTGTTACCAGTACGAGGGTCACTAATTAAGTTTTTAAAAATTTTGATTACTTTTTATAGATGCTTTTAAAAAGTTCATGGTCACATTTATTTAAAATCGTTCTGTTGTGCTAATCAAAAGCAGAAAGAAAATTAATGTCTTGGAAGACAGATCCTGATGACTTTTTTAACTCGTGTAACTTAAACAAAAAGACTAGCAGATTATATTTTAGCAGCTTGCACAAATCCACGTTGCCACTAAAAAAGTAATGCACGTTTATCTCATCGTGTTGCTGGGGCAGTTTTAAAATCAAGTTGAATACTTTAGCTTTTGTTCTCTAGTACACTTTGTCTCTAACAAATTGCTGGTTCTGCAAAAGCCATTACATCTCCGTATATGTTACTGTCAACGTTTTTTGTTTACTTCTCTGCTTTGTTTGAGGACTGGTGGAGGTGCTGCCTTGTACCAGCAGCGTTGGGTGTTCAGGAGTCCACGTAAGCCTGGAAATCATTTTTGTTTTCTTGAAAATTCTGTGTCTCCATAACACGGCTGAATTTTTCTTGCATTCGTTGCAGAATTCTTCTAAGTTTTCAAACCGCATTCGAGATCTCACTGTGTAACAGAACTCAACAGCTTTGCCAGGATGCTGCAGTCTTCAGTTGCGAATGAATAGTGCAGCATCGCTCTAAAATTCGGTTTCCGCAGCGTATTAGATGCTGGCCCTATAATGGAGCTGGATTCCTTCACAGAAGCACAGGGCTTTTCTTTGTTCTGTTTTTCTTAATATTTTTCCTCACGCGATTCATTTAGGAGGGAGTTGAAGTCCAACGAAACATCACTGTATTGATGTGTACAGCTTTTTATACTCCTGTGAGCGTATCCTCCTGGATATGTCAACATCTCCTTTAAAGCGCTCTTACTAAGACTTGTATACAGTACATGCATGTAGGAATCAAAAAAAAAATTGAAAAAAAAAGGAAAGAAAAAGAAAAAAGGAAAAAAAAATCCAGATTTTAAAGTTTATTACTGAATTTAAAACTATTTTAGAAGTTTTGTATTGGTGGTGTTTTAATATTTTACATAAAATGAAATATGTACATATTGATTAGAAAAAAATATAACAAGCAAAACTTCCTGCTAACCCCGAACGTTGTCTTTGTAATCAAAATGTGTAGTGATGATACTTGAACTCTGTACGTAGTGTTTGTCTAATCCCTGACCGTTCCTGGGGATGGAGTCGATGTATCCTTTGTATTTAAACCAAAATGAATTGATTCATGTTGGAATGTATGTGATATAATGCAATGGTTAGAGCTCATCACTGTAGCACTGGGAGAGGAGTAGAGCTTCGGGCGAGGAGAGGAGACCTTCTGATTTGTTTTGCACAGGTATGTGTGATGAAGAGTTGTTTGGTGTGTCCCCTTATTGTAGTGCCTTAAATGATGCCGTAGTGTGACTAGAGTTTACAGTGAGCTTGCCTTATGAGGGACCAGCAACCCCCGTCGAATTGAAGCAATTCACTCAGCTTATCACAGCAAGAACCGCAGTTATGTCGCGTAGGTGCGTTCTTCTCAGTTTTAACGCTGTCATAAAAAAGCTACGTTTTGGGTTTGGTTTTTTTTTTAGTTTTTGTTCTTTGTTCGGAGTGAAGCGATGTTTCCTTAAAGCTTTTTCCTTCAAACGGCACATGTACTGTTAGATGTCTGTCAGTGCATTTCGAATAAGGTAGTGCTGGGAATGCATTGGAATGTTTAGTCTAATACTGCAGAAGTGATTAAATATGTGCAATCACTTTTTGGTAGATTAGTATGGTGTTACCTTGCCCCACGTTAATAGCAGACATTTCTTGTAAAATATTGCTAGCTTGGTGATAGACTATTTATACCAAAGAGAGCCTGCTGTAAAGCACATAATACCATTAAAAAGTTTTGTAACGCTACTGCTAGTGTGGAGTTGTTGGGAAGGTTTGTCAGCTGTAGCCCTAGTTAGTGTTCAGAGGAAATACTCACTTTGGGTAATGCGTGCAGTTTTTAAAACTATGCTTTGTTTCCTTGGGTCCCTTGTAGTAGGAATTATTTCTCATCTTCAGTACGTAGGTTGAAGTATCTTGTCCAAACGGCTGATAAACTGGCTTGGGCGATGGTATAACCGCAGCAATAAGAGGTTTGGCGACCTTGAACCGCAGCTGATGTTCCGTCCCGGTGGAAGAGCGGCCGGTTCTCTGGCCGGCGCGTGACGACAAGTGCAAAAGTCACTTCTGAAATTCCGCGTTATTGATAGAAGAGTCTGGCCTGACCTGAAACGGGTGAACTGTTAAAGGTTTGGCGACTCTTTTGACAGGGATCAAGGGCTTCGGAGCGGGACGGTAGCATTAGCGACGTTGTTGTTCGGTGTGTTTTAGAGCACATCTGTAGGTGTGCGGACAGGCGGCCGATCGTGCTGTTCCACGTCGTCGCTGTAAACGATGCTGTTCGTTGCCGTGGGCGCTTTCTTTTTTTCCATCTTGCGTTGCTTGTGTTCGGTACTTGCCTTGAGACACCTCTTGGGTACAGAGTTGTGCCTTTCCATCGAAAGGCAAAACAAGCTCCAATTCCTGTTTCAGGAAAACATTCCCTGTTTCACAAATAGTGAAGTGTTTGCCATGAAATCTTAATGGAAAAAAAACCCAAACCTTTAGCAAAATATGCTAATGATTTTGAGAACTTGCCCACTTCCCCCCCAAAAGCAGATTAAAATACCCGTTTATCTTTAGAGTCCCTATTACTTGGTCAAACCCGACCACGTGTATTCACAAAATGTGGTGTCGTCTCTTCCACCGCCCAAGTTTCCAAAAGTTATTGGAACAAGGGGGACGAGATGGAAATGACGTGGGCGAAGTGAAACATTTTCCATTTAAAACAAGTTGTCGACGACCCTGAAACTCCTCTGGGATACTCAGCGTAAACCAAGCGAGCAAACCCACCCAGCAGGGCCGCATTTCCACCGTGGAAATTGCTCCCAGTCTGGCCCCAGTATGTGTTGCCCGGTTTAAGTCCATTGTAGTCTGCTCTAAGGAGCCACATCCCTTCTTTCCATGCGTATCCAGCTTCCAAATTACGTTAAAGAATTGACTCCCGGCATTGTCAGAGCCGCTGCACGTATTTTATACAGAAATATGCTGTCTCTGGATAGAAATCGGAGTCCCTTGAGTTTTTTTTAATGCTGGTTTGGGATTCACCTCTTGAATATTTGATACCCGTGGTCCCATCTGGACTCCGTGTGATTCTTGACCAGTTAAACCAGTTGTTCCTCTTACCCGACCGGTATTCGCAGGGGCGACGTGAGGCTTTTCCGCGTAGCGCCGAGGGATGGGACGCAGTAATTTACCTCTGACTCCGCCGTTTCTTTTAGTACACGGAACTAAATTGCTTCTAAATGACAGGATTGGCACAGCCCTGCTTTCTTTTTTTATTTAAACTTCTGAATGGTGCCGCATGTCCACATGGTTGTTTGTTGCTAAACTTTATATAATGTGTGATTTCAGATTCAGCTTGGAATATTATCTATCTCACTACATGTAGCAGTACATTATATGTAATGTTAGTATTTCTGCTTGAATCCTTGATATTGCAATGGAATTCCTACTTTATTAAATGTATTTGATATGCTAGTTACTGTGTAAAATTCAACTTTCTTTTATGGTTGTGCTCTTCCTTTTTACAAGCCGCTAGATACAGGTAGTTTCTGACAATTACTGATCTATGTTTGTATTGCTGATGTACTTAGGGGGTATGTAAAAATCATTTTAACAAAAGAAATAGATATTTAAAAATTTAATACTAACTATATGGGAAAAGGGTCCATTGTGAAAACATAGTTTATCTTTGGATTCAATGTTTGTCTTTGGTTTTACAAAGTAGCTTGTATTTTAAGTATTTTCTACATAATATGGTAAAAATGTAGAACAATTGCAATGCATCAATAAAAAGGGTTAATTTTCTGTACTCTATTCATTTGGTCACTTGATCTATTAAAAGGGATGGAAAAGGGGGTTTGGCACAACTGGGATGAACCATGAGTCGATGGTTTGCTGCTGACAGTGGGGTGCAGCTGTGCAATGGGGGTGCAACTGTGCGCATTTGGGGTGCAGCTGTGCGCATTTGGGGTGCAGCTGTGCATTGGGGTGCAGCTCTGCGCATTTGGGGTGCAGCTGTGCAATGGGGGGGTGCAGCTGTGCAATTGGGGTGCAGCTGTGCGCATTTGGGGTGCAGCTGTGCATTTGGGATGCTGTGCGATGCGAGATCCTCAGCAAACTCATTCCAGAGCGACGGCAGGGGGGTGAACAAGTATTGGGACTATCTCAAGCAAAAAAAAGCTTTCCTGTCGCCTTGCTTTATACCCACAAATGCGTTTGATTTTGCACACACAGCACCAGTGCTCTGAGGGCTGCTGAAGGTGCCTGTTCTGCTGTCCCGCTGCTCCATCGGGTCTGAACCCCACTGGGAAGTGCTGAAAATTACCTCTTCTGATCTTGCTGGACACTTGGATTCTTAGGAAGATGTCAGCAGGAACCGAGGACAGGGGCCCTCGCCTTCCCAAAACACCCGCAGGCTGAGCCTGGGCAGCGATGGGGGCAGAGGAATGTGCAGGTTGGTGGTTTGGGAGCCTCAGGGTGGGATGGTGGGAGACAGCCGGTGACAAAGGGCTGTTCTCAGATGTCCCGTCCTCACAGGGGCAGTTGCGGAAGGAAACAGCGGCCAAAGCCCTGTGCCCAGTGTGAGTCCCTGGGTCCCAGCGCAGCAGCTTCGTCGGGCCCTGTGCAGCCGGTGCTGCGGGATGCAGGATGCGGGATGCGGGAGCACTAGATGGCACAATCGCCCCGTGCAGCATCGCAGGCCTGCGCACGGGTGCGGCCGAACCTCAGCCCTGTGCAGATCTGCAGCGGCGGAGCCCGGGGAACCCACAGGTCACGGCTGGTGCCCCGGCCTGTTCCAGCAGCCCTTGGGGGGTCATGGGCTCAGCCGCAGGTCTGGCTGTGTCCTGAGCACAGAGCTGCGTCCTCCGTCCGTCGCACTGCACCCTCCGTCTGTCAGGCTGCAACCTGCATCCACCTCACCGCACCCGGGCCCTGCCCCATCCCGTGGCCAACACAGGGGTGCGGGAGCAGCCATTGAGCAAACGGCCCCAAATGGCAGGGCAGCCCTGGCCGGCTGCTGGCGGTCGCTGAACCCTTGGGCCGGAACGTTTCTGCTCGGGGGGAGCCCCCAGCACCCCAATGTGCCCACAGGACAGGCAGGAGCTCTTGGCTCAGCAGCCAGGACAGCGGGTGCCTCAGGCTCAGGGTGCTGGTGGCCGCGGTGCTGGCCCAGGTTTGGCTCCACCAGCCCTGACTCGTGGCCGAGGCCAGCTCAGGTTGGCCGTCTGCCCCGGGCATCGCTGCCCACCGGTCACCAGGAGCCAGGCCTGCGGCCGTGCGCGTGGCTTCGCACCAGGACCAGCCCCGTGCTGTCCCACGGGCTGTCCCCAGCATCAGAGGACGTGTCTTCTTGCTGCACGGGGCTGCTGCAGCGCTCCCCACACCCTGCACCCCACATATGCCAACAGCAGCGTGTCCCCAGGCTCCTGCCCCAGCCCCACAGCTCGCTGGCACCGCATAGGGCTGATGTGGGCACCCGTTGGGGAGCGAAGGGGTTAAGGCGCTTCGGGGCTGGTCCGTGGGGAAGGAGCAGCCTCTCCTCCCCTCTTCCACATCTGGATTCAATAAGGGCTTCGAGAGGCCGGAGCATTCCTGAGCACTGAGGTGGAGGCTGCACTGTCGGGCGGCCATGGGGCCCTGGCGCTGCCTGCTCCCCCTGCTCCTCGCCGCGGCCCTGCGCGCCCAGCAGCAGCAGTTCATGGAGTACGTGGAGCGGCGCCTCACCCTCCTGGAGGTACGGCCCCGATTTGCCCCACTTCACCCCGCTTTGCCCCACCATGGGGCTCCCAGGCCCTTCCTCTCTGGTGGAGGTGGGGCTGGGAGCCAGCCGGGGGTGAGATATGGGGCAGAGCAGAGCTGGCATGGGGTGCCATGGCCCCCACCTCGCCAGGACCCCACACAGCCCAGCACATTATGGGAATGGGAGCACTGTGGGACAGGCAGGGTGCAGGAGAAGGGGTGTCATGGGTCTGGGAGCATCATTGGTGCAGGAACATCATGGGTGCAGGAGCATCAGGGGTGCAGGAACATCATGGGTGCAGGAGTATTGTGGGTGCAGGAGCATTGCAGGTGCAGGAGGTGGCAGGATGGGACCCAGAGACGTGTTCGCAGTGCCCTGTGGCCCCGGGGGCTCCCGCAGCCACACACAGGCAGCGTGGCGGCTGCTGCGGGTGGGCTGTGGAGAGCAGAGACCTCAGTGTCCCCGTGGCCACCCCAGGAGAGGATCTCACAGTGGCACGACCAGAGCAGCCGCTACTCCACGGAGCTGCGGGACTTCAAGAACCAGGTGCTGGGGATGCTGGAGGCGGCGGAGAAGGAGCGGGAGGCGATGCGGACGGAGGCAGAGAGCGCAGCGGTGCGCGTGGACCGCCTGGAGCGCGAGGTGGACTACCTGGAGATGCAGAACCCCGCGCCGCCCTGCGTGGAGGTGGATGAGACGCTGATGGAGAAGCAGGTGGCCACGGCCAAGCAGAGGAAGAACGAGAAGTACACCAAGCTGACAGGTGAGGGGCTGCTGTGGGGTGGCCTTCCCAGCACACCCAGTCCGCCCTGGACCCGTGTTGTGGCATTGTGTCCCAGCAGAGCATCTCTTGGGTGTCTCTGGCACAAACCCTGCACCCCTGCCACTGCCCGGGAGCCGCACCCAAGCCCCAGGCCAGAGCCCTGGGCTTCTCCAAAGCCCTTGGGGCTGGGCTGGGGTGAGGGTGGCACAAGGGGACTTCTTGATGCCACCACTGCAACCTCTGCAGTGAGTTTGCAAAGCAGCCGCCTGAGGGCTGGGGTGGGACCCAGCGGGACCTCTGTGACTGGCCCGGGGTGGGAGCTTTCCTCGCTGCGGAGCCCTGTGGCTTTCAGGGTGTCACAGCTGTCCCACTCTTGCAGACTGCAGTGACACCATCGCGAGCATCAGATCCATGAAGATCCTGAAGCGCTTCGGCAGCACCTCGGGGCTCTGGACCAAAGATGCCGCAGGGAACTCCGAGAAGATCTACGTCTTCGACGGCACTGCCAACGACACGGTGTACGTCTTCCCCCGCATGCGGGAGTTCACCCTCTTCTCTGCCACCCGCAAGGCCGCCCGCATCAAGCTGCCCTACCCCTGGGTGGGCACCGGGCACCTCGTCTACAATGGACACCTCTACTACATCCGCCAGCAGGGCCCCTTCCAGGTGATCAAGTTCAACCTGGCCAACAAGACGGTGGTGGACAGCTCTGTGTTCCCGGCCGAGGAGCAGATCCCCGTCTTCGGGCTCTCCCCCTTCACCTACATCGAGGTGGCGGCGGACGAGGAGGGGCTCTGGGCCATCTACGCCACCAAGGAGGACGAGAAGAACATATGCCTGGCCAAGCTGGACCCCACCTCGCTGGACATCGAGCAGATGTGGGACACGCCGTGCCCGCGGGAGAACGCCGAGGGCGCCTTCGTGGTGTGCGGGGCGCTGCACGTGGTCTACAACACCCGCCTGCCCAGCCGCTCGCGCGTGCAGTGCGTGTTCGACGTGAGCGGCACGCTGGCCCCCGAGGACGCCTCCCTCGTCTACTTCCCCAAGCGCTACGGCTCCCACTCCGGCATGAAGTACAGCCCCCAGGAGAGGCAGATCTACGCCTGGGATGACGGCTACCAGATCATCTACCGCATGGAGATGAAGAAGAAGCTGGAGGTCTGAGGGGCCGTGGCGGGGTGGCCCTGCACGCCCGGACACGCCGGCCCGGCACAGCCGGCCCTGGTGTGGGATGGCATCTCTGCCCTGTTTCCCATCACCGTGAAATGATGAAATGCTGGACCCCCCACCCTTGGCCACCCTCCACCCACCAGCACCAGGTGTCCCTGCCCGGGACAACCCTGCAGAAACATGAACTAATTTAATGAGATGTTGTTCTCTGTGATATAATGAATAAATACTACGCAGCGAGCTGCAGCCATCTGCTTGGGGGGTGTGTGGGCGTGCTGGGGCCGGGCTGCCAGAGCCGTGAGATGCACATTGCACCGGAGTCACCCCAAAAGACGCTTCCCGAAGCGGGGGTGTCCCTGCAGGGCTGGTCAGAGCAGCGAGTGCAATGGCTCCTTGACCGGGGGATTGGGCTGGGGCTTTGGGCAGGGGTTTAAGCCAGGGCTTTGGGCAGGTTTGTGCTGCAGCAAGGGGACCTCTGAGCCCAGCCAGGGCCAGCCTGTTCTGCATGTACAAAACTATGAGCAAACAGCAAAATCCTTTAATCTGAGAGGAAAATCGGAGATTCCCCTCGCATGCCGGGGAGGCGTCCTAGCCAGCAGGCACCAGATGTTGCTGCTTTTCCAAGTTCACTTCTAATGGAGCACAGTTGTCTTCCCCCTGCAGCTACGGGATAGCCATAAACCCTTTATATAAGGCCCTGGCTCCCCCAAGCCCCTTCTCGTCCCTGTTTCATCGATGCCGAGTCCTGCACAGCCCCATGGCAGCGTCCCAAAGGAGATGGGGCAGGTCTGGAGCCCCCAGGATGGCAGCTCCAGCACCGACAGGGCTCAAGACCCCGGCACCGGCACCAGGGCTGCACCAGGCTCCTTCTGGGCACGGGCACAGCCCCGCGTGGCCACCAGGACACGTCCTTCCAGTCCCTGCCACATCACCCAGCAGTGACGGTGCCACTCATACCGCTGGCACCACACCCCGAAGGTGCCGTGTTGGGCCCCTTTCAGGCCAGAGATGCCGTGAGCCTCCCAGAAACCCAGATTTGCTGTGATTTGTTCCTGTCGCAGCGGCCCGAGAGCACAGAGGAGGAATTAGGAGGTGTCTATGTGTTGTTAAGGGTCACTTTTTCCCATCAGAGACCAGTCCTGGGGACAAACGCTGACTGCATGAAGCTGTGAGCTGGTCTGGCGGGGCAGGGGTTGCATCCTGTCTGTGTTGCCACAGGGATCCCTCTGGGTGAGAGGCCACGGAGCTGCCTGGGCACCCCGGGGAGGTCCCAGCCCTATGGGGACCAAGGACCTGGCGTCTCCTGGGGCCACTCGCCCTCCAGAAACAGCCACGACACCCCCATGTTGCCATAAAGCCAGGTCCGTGCTGCCCCCCAACACCCAAGCTGTTCTGCCACATGGAGGTGACTTGATATTTGCTTCAAGTTCTTCTGTATTACAATTGAAGTATCTTCTCGTTGCATAAGAAGAATGTTTAAATACACACTTTGAATGACTGTAATTGGATGGTGCTGAAAGTTCAACGCACAGTGCAAGTCAAGCAGAGAAATTATCCAAGTGTGAAGGACTATGTGAACTGTCAAGTCAATTTATAGCCCTTTTCAAGATCAATAACTACGGTAACAGAAATATAATTTTCAGAAATTGCACAGTTGTAAATAATTATGCCAATGATTTCTCTAGCTTGAATTAAAATTGATGGGGCAGCAACAGTTCTGCACCAGAAACCGTCTCCTAACCTGAAACAAGTCCTGTATAATGGGGCTCTTGCTCCCCTGAGACACTGGTGCTCGTACTCACAGGTACAGCGGCTGGCAGCAGTCGCCAGAGTCCCGCTTGTGCTGAGCATCACGTGCCCATCAAGTATTTTAATCTCTTTAGAAAATCTCGCTCATTAAGCTTCATATTGCCACGGCAAGAGGGGCACAAACCCCATGTAGTTGTGGTCCCCTTGCTGGGAACAGCCAGGAGCAGACGCAAAGGTCAGCCTGTCAAAACGAGCCGTGTGTTCCTTCTGCGAGAGCTGAGACCCTGAGCTTGCTGCCAGAAAACTGCTCGTGAAACGGGAGGAAAACAGAATTCTGTCTCCACGGGCTGCGAGGAGGTGCAGCGCCCTCCGGCTCAGCGTCAACCTGGTTCATGTCCCTGTGAGCGGTGATGGGGGGGTCTGTTGCTGCACCCACAAATGATGCTGCCTGTGCTGGTGGAGACGTGTCCCACGGACGGGGGTGCTGTGGGGTGGGGATGTGGGGACACAGTGGGACCCCCTGTGAGCAGCAGGAGGAGGATGCGGTTTCTCTCCTTTGGGACACGTTCACTAACGGTTGAAGTTGCAGGTATGAGGGCGGGTGGGCCGTCTGCTGCCACCCTACAAACCCCCAACGTTACAAGCGCCCACAGTAACCACACGCTTGTGTGGAATTTGTTTTGTACAAACACTGTGGGAATGAGAAGCAAAATGGAAAAATAACTGCAGTGCCTGAACAGCTTATAAAGCGCAGCACTTATCTAGCACTCCACATCTTCAAAGTACTTCAAGAAACATCAACTAATTAATCCTTGGAATAACCCCCATAAAGCAGAATGGCATTATCTCCATTTGCTGGCAAACACTTAGACAAAAAATCACATGTTTGATCATCAAAAGTGGTTCGACTGCGAGCTGGCTGGAGGCGGCTTGGGTGAAGAACAGCAGCTCCCTCACTGTGGTCCTGGTCTCCCAGAGGGGGCCGAATAAACCCCGGAGAGCCCCCCATCCCGCACGGACACTGTGACACGGATGCAGGCGGCAGAACCGTAGACTCACAGGATGGTTTGGGTTGGAGGGACCTTCCCAGCTCCCCCAGTGCCCCCCCTGCCATGACAGGGACATCTCCACCAGCTCAGGTTGCTCAGAGCCCCGTCCAGCCTGGCCTGGGATGGCTCCAGGGATGGTTCAGCCACCACCTCTCTGGGACCCTGGGCCAGGCTCTCACCACCAACCCCCCAGGCACCCCCTGGACTTTGCTGCCAATAAACACAAGAGTTCACCTCCTGCCGGGGCTCATTGATTCCTTTTTTTTTTTTTTTTTTTTTTTGTCTTCTTTAAATATTTATCGACCCTATCAGGAGAAAGCAAAGGTTGTGCCACAGCTGCTGGGATTATCAGCGCCCCAGGTGCTTTAATAGGTGTTAATTGCCCCTGCCGGCCCCGCCCCGCTGGAGCCTCCGGTAGGAGCCGCTGTCCCGGGGTCCCTCCGGTGGGCTGGGGGTGATCCCGGGGGGCAGCAGCTGCCCAGGACCCCCGCGGGGTCCCCTCGGAACCGGGTTTGTCGCTTCTGTGGCCGCTCCGCGTGGCTCCGCGCAGCCCCGGCCCCAGCGCTGCCCGCCCGGCCGGTCCCTCTCGAATTAACGGATTTCGAGGCAAACGCAGCTTTGTCGGCAAGGTCACCGGTGACAGTGGTTCCACCGCGTTCCAGGTCACCTGCAGCCGTTCCACCAGCCCCTCTCCCCCACAGGAGGCTGCTAAAACCCTTCATTTCCAGGCACACGGTCCCGTTCAGCCTGTGATGGGACAAGGGCGGACCCTTCCCCGTGTCCCCTGGGCAGGAGGGACCCTCGGCAGCTTCACAGCCACTTATCACCTTCTGTAATGAGGTTAGTGGAAAATATGCTAATGTGCCTGCTCCAGTGAAGTCACCGCTCTCCTTGCGAGTCTGCAGCTCCTTGTGCTTTAATTGCCAGACATTTTATCTCTTTAAAGAAGAGTCTCTGTAAGTAATAATCCCTTTCATCTCTGCTCCTCTTGAAAAATAACTTCTCTTTGGAAGGCAATCTGATAAAGTAAATTGAGAAGTTATGTTAACAGTAGGAAAGAGAAAGCAAGCTCTTCTGGCTAATTTTTTCCCCCTTGTCTCATTCTCAAGGATATTGGCTTTTTTTTCCCTCCCCGACTCTTTTTCCAGTTCACAGGAGCTATTGATAAAGTGAAATGGTTCTACATGTAGTATTAGAAACGAGGGAACTAAAATTAAAAGTAGGCAACTTAAACAAGTGTATTATAGAGATGCTATTGTATTGAAACAAGAATGGGGGATAATTTCTCCATTTAATACTTTCTTAATGGCTGGTTGGCAAGTATAATCACAGGCTTTTAACTTCCAATGGGTATTTCTGCCCACGTAACATCTGGCTGAGGTCTAACTCATCACACATGAATTGGGAGGCAACAAAGCACTTTATCCAGGACTCGACAGCAGAAGTGGGAGGACACTGGAGCTCGAGATGAACTCGGACGTGCTGAGAGGGACACACAATGGCAGCAGCTTGCTGCGGTTCTTCGCACTTTCTAATGAAAATGTAGAGTAAGCAAAACCAAGTTCACCAGCGTTGTTTGCTTGGAGCTTTGCTGCAGAGAGGGAGAGCTCAGGCCTGTGGCTCCATGTCCGTGTGGGCTGGAGCTAAATCTGCCTCCTCTGAGTGCTGCCAGCATCTGGCCAGATGTGCTGAGATGGAGGTCAGCCTGCTGCTGCTGCTTTCCGACATGGAGATCATCGTCTTCCACGGAAAGTGGGATCTGCCAGTTAGTAACAGGGATTTACATGTGTGTGCTCAATCGCAGCTCCCTGCTATTTCTGATTTTCGCATTGTCAGTGAGCTCAGGGAGATACAAAGCAGTTTTGCAGACATGGGGACAAGAGGGACCCGGGAGTGTGTGCGCAGTGTGGGGATCTGAAGGGATGGGGACCGCAAGGTGCCAGGGGAGGTTTCCCTGGGGTGATGTCCAGCCGCAGGGACGGCCCCCGCCTGCCGTGCTGCAAAGTCCTGCACCGGCCAGTGCGACCATGGGTGCTCAGCCTGGTGGGGGGAACATCTCTGGGGTCCCCCCATCCCTGGTCATTTCTGCCTGGGGGAGATGCTGAGATTTGAGGATGAGCACGTCGGACCACGGCTGTGCTCAGTTTGCCCCACTTTTCCTCCTCAAACACCAAACCTGACTCCTGCTGTCCCCCCCACGGCACAGGGCTGCCCCTTGTCCCTCACACCTCCCACCACTGGCCCCCCAAACCCTCCACAACACTCGCACCCCCTCTGCACCCATCATTGCATGTGCTGTGATGGAGGAAATGTGCTGCAGCTCGAAGGAAAAGACAGAAACTGGGATTTCTTTTAGAAAGGTGGATTCTGCACAGTTACGAGGCCCCTACAGAGCCAGCTGCCCCGTGCTGGAGTGTCTGCTCCTTCCTTTCCTCTTGACAGGAAAATTAAAAAGGAAACCTTTGCATTTGGAGCTCACAGCCCTGTCAGAGGAGCCGTGGTTTGTGACACACACAAAGTTTCATTATTTTCTGGACAGTTTAATTTACTAACAGAATTTGCGGTTATTTCAGTACTTTGATCAAGATGGATTACTCCACATACACTGCTCCCTTTTGGGGCAACATATCCATCTCTCACCAACAAGGAGATGGCTGACATGAGGAAGACCCACGCAGGCAGCTCACACCATCCCAGGGATTTCACGCATCCTGGCGTCTACATGATTTCACTAGGATTTTCTTTGGGGTGTTATTATTACTAATGCTATTATTATTGAAGATGTTTCCCGAGGACAGAAAAGCACCAGCTCAGCTTATTCAGCTAAGCAGTTCTTTAATTTCTTTCCTCTTTGAAAATTAGCTCCCCAGAGCCTTTCTGCAATAGATCCGAATTTTCTACTTAAGACATCCTCCTGAAGCAAAACTGCAGAGGGCTTGGGTTTGCCCCAGCACCACCTGAAATTTGGGGATCGTGGGCAACTCTGAGAAACACAAGGTAAGTTTTGTTTCTCCATTTGCCTCCAGCTCCCTCCCCGTGCATTGAGGTTCAGTGAAACATTGATTTTGGGGTCCCCAGTCCCCCTCACCTTCCCATGGCTGCACTCACGCAGGGTCCGTGTCTTTCTGCTCCAGGTGTCTGAGATATAACCATGGTAACCGCGGTTATTACAGAAAATTGCTGCCATTACCACTGAGGTAGGGTCAAAACAAACAGAAATTACCAATTTTTCTGTTTCTGATAAAATGCAGAGGTATGCTACTGATTCGCTAATTGCTCAGTTAAATGGACTCCTCCAAAATTACCTAGTAGCCCTGGTAAATGAAAATGATGCCAAGACGAGAGCTTGTATGGAATAGCTCAGGCAAGTAAAAATGAAAAGTCTGATGAAATCCATGAGGCAAAGCCACTGGAGGAGCATCTGTCAGAGGAGACCGGGTGTGGATGAGGTTCTAGGGGACACGGGTTAGTTCCAGTGTTGGGTTAATGGTTGGAATCAATAATCTTCAGGGTCTCTTCCCTATCAATGGAAACGCAATATTTTAATATACAATTAGGCATTCCACTAAGGAGAAAACGAGAACTAAGAAATAAACGCAAATCCATCAATTAATTTACAGTGGAAATCCAGTCCCTGCCCTCCAGGCAGCTGCTCCTTGCCAAGTGCCCATGACTTTTTACAGTCCTCCTCCTCTTTTAAGCTTTTATTCCCTTTTAACCTAAAATTGCTTCAAGCCTTGCAACCTGGAGGGCTCGTAACAGCCGAGCACATAGGCCAGAGCTGCGCTCTGTAACCGGCTCCTGCAGACGATTGCTCCTCACAGCTTCGTGCTGAGCTGCCGGGTCTTCCTCGACTGCAGTTTTTCAGGAAATCAGGGGTTTAAATGAAAAGCAGTTTTCCACAACTGAGCCGCCTCCGATGTCGGTGTCATCTGCCATCTCCTGCTTCTTTCCATCCCTGATCCAAGCTGGCCTCAGAAATTGAAATTTTCAGCTCGTAACACAAAAAATGGAAAAAGAAATATAATTTAATCAGGAGGCATCAGTACCAATAAATCCCATGCAATTTTGCACAGCTGGGGTGCGGTGTCACCGTGCTGTGTGTTGACCCTGCAGCACCCCTGGGTGATGTTCAGCGGGATGCGGGCAAACCAGGCAATTTCTGGCATTGCTGGCCCCTCCGTTTTTCCATTTACTGCAAGAGCCGTTATCACAGCCTTAGAGAAACAGGTAATTTTAGGAAATAATTACTTTAATTGCACCATCAGCTCCATTCCTGCCACTGTCCTGCCACAGAGGAGACATGGTTTGGGGTGGGAATGAGGGTATTTTAGATTTAAATTCTCACACTTTAGTTTTTCCTCTGGCTGAAGAAATCTTTATTAAATCCAATCTCTGCCCAACCGTGGTTCACCCTGAAGGGTGTTTGTTGCTGACATATCTGACGATCCTGCTTCTGGCAGCACAAATACCTATTACTGCTGGGACTGTCTTTGCTGTGGAAAACATCTTATTTTCTGCTGATCGTTCACGTACACCAGGCAAATTCCCAGTTTCAGAAAGCAGCTTGATTTTTTAAGTCCTGTGGATATACAACAGAAAATAACGAAGATGTCCTTTGGCATTTTTGACATCTTTGCTTGTGAGGAGAAACCCGGCTTGGGGCCAAGGAGCAGCTCAGCCCCCAGCACCATCACCCCCAGCTGTGGGGCAGATGTTGCTGTTGAGGCTTCTGATGAGCGCAGGAGCATCCAAGAGCCCCAGGGGCAGCACCACAGCCCTCACTGGTGGCATCACCTTGGAGGAATGAGCTTGGAAGGACCTTCTCCCACATCAGCACGAGGTAGTTTATCTGGAATACAGACGCCGTCGGCTCCTGATTGCAGGATGCTATTTAGGGGCTTGGTGATATATATATTTTTTTTAATATTTTTCCCCTGTTGAGGCTGCAGGAGGGAGAAGCCCCAAGGTTCGGGGAAGCTCATCCCCATGGAGGGGCCATCTCCATCAGATGGAGACAGACAGAGCAGCTCAGCGGTCCTGCAGAACATACACAGCGTGCAGCAATTAGCTGTTCATTAGATAAAGCTGAGGTTATGCAACAGGCAGAAAGGTCCTCCTGGTTTCTGTAATGATTATGTCCTAGAAAAACTGCATTAATTCATCTCCAGCAGGCAGGGGCCGTGCCCGGATTGCTGTGCCTGGTACAACAGCCTTCATAGAATTATAGAATATTATAGCTGGGGTTGGCAGGGACCTTCAAAGCTCATCTAGTCCAATCCCCTGCCGTGAGCAGGGACATCTTCACCGGCTCAGGTTGCTCAGAGCCCCGTCCAGCCTGGCCTGGGATGGCTCCAGGGATGGTTCATCCACCACCTCTCTGCCCAACCTGGGCCAGGCTCTCACCACCCTCAGGGCCAACAATTTCTTCTTTGTGTCCTGCCTGAATCTCGAGGGGTTTCCAACGTACACCAGGTCGACCAGGGCTCCTGTGACATGGGATGAGGTCTGTGGGACCAAAGCCCCCATCGGGCTGGCACAGGGAGCTGGTGGGGGACACTCCATGGGACGTGAGGGGCTGGAGAGGTGGGCAGGGTGGTCTGCAGCGTCAGGGGGGAAATCAGCAGAGCAATGAGCAAAATCCTCCTTCATTTATGTAAGCTATGCAGAGTAATGCTAGCAAACCGACTTAATTAAAGAATTACAGCTCTTCGACTCTGTCCCTCATGGCAGTGAAGAAACCCTCAGCTTCTGAGGCAATTTGAAACGGAGAGGGATGTGCAGTTGCTAATGGGAGATTAGGAGAAAGTCTTCCACTTCGGAAGCAATTAACAATCCAGGGAGTGTTTTACATATGTGGATTTGATGACTGGGTCTCATTTCCCAGTCACCGGTTTGCTGTGGGACGTTTCCCCGGTGCCACAGCCCCAGCTCACAGACCCTGGCCCATGGGTCCCCTCCATGGGGACACAGCCCCGGGAAGGACCGTGGGGATCTCGGGGTGTCTGCAAACAGCCCCTCTGGCTTTTGGAGGCGGGGGGGTTTTGTCTCCTAATCGTATTTTTTCCGTGGCGATTTCTGATGCTGCAGGTTACCGCGGCTGCACTTGGCTTTGGTGCCGGCTGTTCCCACGGCAACGGAACGTTCTCTGGATTTGCCTTGACCCATCCTAAGGTACTTTATGAGCTTTAATGAACTGCATTTTTAATAGAAGCCTACACTGGATTGTTGTAATACGTGTGCTTTAAATTCCATGTTTTTCATTACAAATTACTTGGGAACATAAGGTACATAATTATATTTGCATGACTAACACGCTGTCTTTATGTGTATATATATATATATATATATAAAGCTATAAAATATAATTACAAATTATCTTTGAGAGAAGTCCAGGGAGAAAACAAACAAACAATTTCTGGAGTATCCAAGTAGCATCATTGCCACTGGAGGTTGATGCCAAGCAGAGCTACCCAGGTGCCTCTGGCACTTGGACAAAGGTCCAGATTTTCTAAGTCTGGAAAAACAGGCTACATTACCTTTTTTTTGCAAAATTAAGACTATTCTTTTTCTTTTTTTCTGTGCATCCAGGAGCTGTGACTCTATAAATGACAGTTTCTTGTCCCAATGAGGTCATCCTTGCATGATGCATTATAACTAGAAATTAGATCCCTGACCTGGCATTTAAATAAGTGCACAACTGTACTGATATATATTATCTTAATGGCAGGAAGAATGATCAGGGACCTGGGGGAGAAAAACCTCTAGCAAAATGAGATTGAGAAGTCTAGGACTGCTGGATTAGAGAGACAATTAAGAAGGCAAATAGCAAAAGTAGAAAAAATGAAGAATAAATAGAGAACTGAGATAAGAATCTCAGGGATCAGGGCTATACTTTTCTTAAATGAGCTATCATTTGCTGTCTGATTTATCACCGTATGACATGAGTGAGGCAAAAGTATCTGGACTGAAGATACTTAAACTAAAGACAGAAGCAGGACTGGCATGTGTATGGGACTGGGTGTATGTCGTTATGTGTAAATAAAAGGTTTTGAAAGAAACAGAATAAACTTTAAAAGGAAGCAGACAAAGCAACTTTTGGAGGGGGTGGGATTTGCTTGGTAATAATTTAAACTTCTCTGTGAGTTACTATCATATGGTTAAGAGTAGCACAGAAAGTAAGGAGCAAGAAAGTAATTTAGCTAATCCTGGGATGGCACTTGTGCCAGGCTCAGCTCCTTTTCAGAGTTATAATCCCTCTCTAGATGAAAGGGAAATATTTGCACTAGTACGGTGTATCTCGTTTCCATGAGTGTGACCAATCTTCTCGAGTGGCTGCGCCGAGGCGATGACAAACACACAATGGTTTGATTATCCCCTCGCCAAGGGATGTGGCAAAATCTCAGCAGTTAAGATATAAGTGTAGGGGGTTGAACTCTCCAGGCGTGGGTGTTATTCACCAGCGTGAGATCCAGTTTTCCAGTAACGCAAGTGACAGCCAGTATTGAGTGCAAATTGATTATCGGCGTGAAGCGAGGATTAAAAATAGCAGCTTTGTGTCAAACCCCACGTATGTTTTGACTAAATCCTAGATAACAAGAAGAATGGATGAGAGACAGAGATTATACAGAGAACTCCAAAAACCAAGAAGCTGGGATTAAAGAAAAGGATTTGAGTGGGTTAGAGCAGTTAATGATTGTCAAGTGCCATCCTGGCATCCAGCTGGGACGGCTGCGACTTCTCCTGGGTACGGCTTGTGATGCAGGTGCTTTGATCTGCAAACCTGAAAGAGGCATTTCCGAGTCATGGTGCTCAACACCCCAGGCTCAGGTCAGCTCAGGCCAAGGTTCAAGGGGCTCGTGGTTGGTTTTTGAACCAACCATCATTGTAAGTCAACTATTTTGCAGTTTAGAAGACCTGAAACGTTCCTAGGAAGGATGGGTCGTCTGCAAAGGGGGCATCCTCAGCCATGTCCTTTGGTAGAATTCTACAGCATTCCTTATGGTGGAAGCTAATGCACTTCTGCCCCCTTTTTGTGTCGATGAACTGTAAGTGCTCGAAATATATATATATTTTT
>VWYH01007503.1:768746-831123 GCA_013399365.1 Pampusana beccarii
TTTTTTTTTTTTTTCTTTTTTTTCTCTTTGACTAGCACTTAGCAATTCCCCAAGGGATGCGTGTTGACTGCCCCAGGACAAACTGAGAACTGCAAAGTTTATGCATAAGGAGTGGCTGCTTCAAATCACAGTCTGCACACCATGCAAAGGTCTGTTATTATCACATTTTATAGCATCTGCTGTGATTACTGTAACCGTCTAAAATCACATAACAGACAATTACTGCTTTCGCGAGACGAAGTATTTCACCAGACGAGGCAAGACTTACAAATCAAATAATTTTATTGAGTTTCTGCTTCTATAGCATGTGGCACATAAAAGAGAATTAAGACACAAGGTGTGATGAGAAATTACGTGTTTGTCCTTCACTGAACAAAGGATTCATCTTACTCGGAAAAACAATGCAAAAATATACCCTTCTCTGCTAGTCGTGATGTTCAGTGGAGGCTGATGCTGTGACGTTTAGGAAAATGGAAACCGAAGTTGACCTGAAGATGGTGGCCAATGTGTGCAGTTCTGCCAGCCTGATGTGAGGAGAAATGGCTGCCTTGCTAGCAAATTTTGTTTTAACTCAGAACCAAAATATTTGCATTTACTTAATTTAATTACAGTGGAACAAACAGCACTGTTGTACTTATTAACTTGGAGAAAAATCCACGATGAGAAAGTGTCCAAAATCCACATCTGGCTGATAAAGATCAGCTGATTTAGCTGTGTTTGCAAAGCCAGTGCTCGGGATGTTTAACTTCATTTTTGACCTCTACAGCCAAGGAACCAACAAAGTTTCAGTTTTTTTCAAAACTTGATCTTCCTCCAGGGCTCCGGCCTTAGAAACTTTTTTCATTAAGGAGGTGCTGATAGTTCAAGAAAAAAATTTAGAAGCTGTTTTTTTAGTATTGGTTGTGTTTCTACATTTTCCCCTACCCTTTTGTTCACCCTTTATTACTAGGATGATACAAGAAATGAAGACCTAGTGCTCATGCAAGGATGTCACCCATTTCTGTAACATCTTTTCCACTTCATGTCCGAACGCCACTTGGATTTGGGGGCAACGCAATTCTCTCCACTTCGGATAATGTGGTGATGCACGGGAGGAGTGAGCAGCAGCTACGAAGGGGTCTTAGGAAACTGTTCATGCAAGAAGCTCTAGGGAGGCTTCAAATACAGGAGAAAAAGAAAATAGAATTCTCCCTGGAGGAATCAACGGCTTTTTTTGATATATGACAAAAGGAATTTGGGATACACACCACACAAACTTCTAACAGCTCATGAACACCTCTACGTGAAGAGGAAACCTGCGAACACGCTGCTGGGTTTGGGCTGAGCACAAGAGGAAAGAGCCGCTCGCGGATCCGAAGGTCTCGCGCGTCTTTTGCTGCTGCTGCTGCTCTTCCAGGTGGGACCGGTCCAGGTGTCCCCTCTCCCGGCCACCCGTGCTCGCTGTAGACACTCAGAGCATCTTCGTGCTTTTCCAGCCTTCATACAGACTAAAAACTATTTTACATGTTGTTGTTACATACCAAACTTCCAGCTCATGTCTCAGTCTACCTTCTTCCTCTGGAAACGGATCCGTACAGTAAAAGCCACGAAAAAATAAACATCACCTTGGGAGACGTATTAGACAAAGACATATTTGACCACAAAACGGGTTTCTGCCTTTACTTACGTGGGAACAGCTAGACTGGAAAGTCTCGCTGCTGCCAGTGCCACTCAGCAACAAATTACTGAGACTGTAGGCCAAGTGCAAAAATAACTTGGTTTAGTCCCATTTTCCTCGCCGCCGTCTGTATCATGGTGTGGGTGGTGGTTTAGGCGAGGGACAGGAGCCCTGGCTGTCAAAGCTCGCTGCCCGGCCGTGCCACTGCAGGGAGAAAAAAGAAATCCCGTCTAAGCAAACACGACCGACCATTCGAAATTCTTCACATCGCTTCGTTGCCCGTCTCCTGTTCTGCAACATCCTCATCTACTCTATAGCGTGTTTCAACTTATCGAACGCCTGTGCTTAACCACTCAGGAAGAATTACTGAACAATTTACTTTATCGCTTTGTAAATCAATCCACAATTTCGAGGACTGCTCACAAAATGAAAGGAAAAATAAACACACTCGGTGTGTGCTGTGAAGACAAAGCTTGCTCTCAGTTTAGTTGTTTCCTGGTTTAGTGCTGCTGCCTTCTTGTTTTAGAAATACTGCCTAATTGCAAAAGTACTCGAGTCTTTCCAGTCTGGTGATTTTACTCCACAGAACCTGTGTCCACAGTGCCAGAGACATTTCTCAAAGTGAAAATCAGATCAAAGAGTCAATGGATGGAGCAAACATTTTTTTTCCATATTTATGGGATCATAAATTACAACTCATCTGCCTTGGGGGCTATTATTACAACTCAAAACCATTACTCCTCAAGCTTTGGAGTACTTGCCCATCTCAACCTCTTGTTTTATTAAATTCAAATGACAAATGACGGACAGCTCAAAGAGACAACAGGAGGCATAATGCTTCCACTGCTTCGTTCTCCCCCAGATCAATTCTCTCCTCTTCTACATAAGCAGAAACTCTTTGCTGGATAACATTAATGCTCTAGCATGTACAAATTTAATTTCTATGGGTGAAAACTCATTCGGGCCAGGCGTGCAGGGCACAGACTCCGTGTCCACCTGGACCCAGCTCCAGAGGCTGTTTTTTATCATTCGCTTCACAAGTGTGTGTCAAAGCAGGGCCAGAGACAGGGTCAAGGATTCAGCAAATTTCCTTCCCCGAAGAGACCAGACAGTGTAAAAACAAGTCATGGCACAGGTTTGCATTATGTAGACAGAAATGGGCTTTTGGCAGGGTCCTCAACATGCTCCTTACAGTGATGTTTGCCACTCCAAAATGTGATGAACGCTCTTCCAAGAGTAGGTTCAAGTGGCCAGTGTGCCATGGGGAACCAGCAGGTATTTTTTCCTTCGTTTAATTAGAAAATGAGAACCATCCATTGCCTAATTAACAGTCAGAAACTAGAACAGTTCAATGAGAGTCAAACATGCCCAAAAGTCTGGAAGAGGCCGGTTTTGCATACCTTTAAAGATAAATGGTTGTTCTTCATTATGGACATGACTTAGCTCTCAGCAAAGTTATTGGGTTTTAGCTGGAGAAATATTTTAAACAAATAAATGTTCCCATGCTGAATGTCAGAGGGACTTGGCAACATCAAAGACCCATTTTGCATTGTGCTGGTGATGATACCCTATGATATCAGAGTTTGTATTCCACGGATAACAGAGACACTGCCAATTTTCAGATGTCCTCTTCAAAGTCTGGGAAGACGTGCTGTAATTTTATATTTCTTTTTATAGACACAGCACTTCACCTGGCTGATGGGTGGGATGGCTGCAGGACACCTGGGAGGGCGAAGCCACAACAGCAGGGCCCAGCGGGGATCGAAAATGGGAACAGGTTTGTGCTGAGGGCAAGAGTTTGTTGTCAGAATGACTTCAAAAATGCGACAGCGAGTGGGATTCTCATCTTCTGCTCACAAACTCCCCTTCTAAACAGCTGTGTGAGAAAGATAGTACTTACAAGCCTGCAATTAATGATTCATTTGCATATGTTCTCTTTTTACTGATGATGGTCATTAAAGAAGCACAGTCATTACAGTTTGTTACTCACTGTTGATAAATATGGAGCAAGCAAAGACATGAAATGTAAGAGAAGCAAGTTTCCCTGAAGGCTACAGCAACGAAGAGGAGAAAGAACAATGCTGGCACGCAGAGGACAGGCCTGAGTCACAATGCTGACCCAGAAATGCGGATTTTTGGGCTGCGGTAGCACAGAAATGTGGCTGGTGGACCCGGCCCAATGCTGCCCAGGGTCCTGGACAGCCAAGAAACATCTGGTGATGGTTTTCCTGGTCACTCCACCAGAACCCGGGATCCTGAGCTGGAGTCAAAATATGTCTACAAGCCGCTTTTTTTGGCCAGAGGTTTTCAAGGGATGCCGGGCAGGGCGCTACGTGTGTTGGTTTAGTAAAGAAATTCCAGATTCCCTCACCTTTTCTTCCCCCTGAGGTGGCAGCAGGACCGAGCAGCTCCCGGCTCAACAGCTCCAGTCACCTACTCCTCAGTTTAGACTTCCAAAAAAAGGCAATTCAATCCCAGCTCCCTGCTTTCAGTTCAAGATCAAGCGCTCAATCAGGAAAGACACTGATGTGCAGCAGAAGCCGTAACTAATCATTAGAGCAAACAGAGACCGTGAGGATCAACTAGGAAGCAAACGTTCCATTTGCCGGTGCCCGGCAGCAAACGCTCTGAAGATTATTAAGATGATGAAGATGAAGATGATGAAGATGAGTTGGCCTGGACGGCCTCTATGTGCTCAGGGACCCGGAGCTGACGATACAGATACACATTGCTTTTAAAAGATGCACAAACGCATACGGAAAAGATGACGCGACGAGCTGTAACCAACAAATACCATTTCCCATTAGTTTCTGTCCAGAAGCCTTTGCCTTTTTCTGTTCGTGGGTTTTGTTTTGGTTTGGTTTTTTTTAAGCTGCACTAGGGATTTGCAGACAGCAGTGCTAAAACTTGTAAGGGCAAATAAATACAGGAGCCATTTGCTTGCTGGCTCTGTGCGCTGGCTTGTGGCAGAAATACCAGAACAGATGATCAGAGGCTTTTTTTTCTTTTCTTTTAAGCAGAGCTCCTGACCTGTGCACTGGGGGGTGAAATGATTCACTCAGGTTTTTTTTTCCTAAAGTCCTGGGGCTCAGCAGCGTTTTTCAAAGTGTATGTTAGAAGGTGAGTCATCTTACGTGCCTTCTTTTTTTTCCTCTGAGTTTCGTCACAATAATTATGTCTTTTTCTTTCTATTTATTATCAAAAACTTCACAGGAGTCCTTCTTTCAAACTCCCACCTGAAAAATAGTGTAGTAAAGTCATATAAATTATTAACAGGAGAAAGAACTCCTGCCCCTGGGTCAGATGTGGCAGTGGGTATCGTGCTGTGAGCTGCACGGGTGATACAGACACTGGGTGAACTGATCAAAAGCTGAGCCCCAGCTCTCCATGGCACTTGTTCCCTGCTCAAACAGCAATGGCTCATGCGGATGATTCCGGTGTTCAGGCATGGAAAGGCGAATTCACCACCCAGAGGCAATTTCACCGTTACACACAACTTGCACGTCGGTTCGGTTCTGCTGTGATTTACACCAGTTCTGCACAGCTGACCTGGGTGGTTACTCCCCGTTTACAGTGGTGCAAATACGAGATCGTGAATCCACTCGTACAAGCGAGTGCGAGTTCTCAAATTCCCATTATCTGATATACGTATCTCCACTGTGCCTTAAACTAAAATATTGATTGCTGAGTTTTCCCACTGCTGTAACTAACCTGGCTCTAGGAAGCGAGCAGATTCCTTTGATAAACCCTGGCTCTGGACAGGGCCCTACGGCCACGTATCAACTGCAATACAGAAATACCCACCCAGGGAGCAGCAGTAATGAAAACGGCTGCAGAGCTCAGCTCGGGCGCTGCCGGCATCGCCTTGCGCAGCTGTGGCTACGAACACTCAGAAAAAGAAATAAAAAACCAAACCCAGATGGAGCAGACCAGCCTCTGGGATGGGCACGTCTCAATTGCGGAAACCAGCCCAACGAATATGAGCTGGGATGGAGAGCGCTGAGCACAAACTGCATTCTTGTTAGAGGAAAGATAAGATTTCTAAGAAACAGGGTTTGATGCGTATTAATTTGGAATACTGTGGGGGATAACCGAGCCTGGTGTCTGCCTTCCAGTAGAGTTCGGTATCTGAACTTCGAAGGGAAAATAAGATGCTTTTTGTTATGGACTTTGTGGCTTTAAGGGAAAATGTTTCCTCAGCCCCAGATCCAGTGGGAGGTTTTATTGCCTTTATTATACTATCACTGGCCACAAATACTGGCTTTCCTTTCATACCTGAAGTGTCAACAGCATGCGTGCCATTTTCCACCTCTCTCTCCTCCAGAATTTATGACCTAAATCAGGCAAAAACCTGAAGAGCTCTATAGGAGCAAGAGAAAATGGAGTGCAAGGAGGAAGAAAATGCTAGAGATGGTCAAAATGGTACCCAGGCATTTTAGCCTTATTTTATCATCTGGGGCTGCATCAAGTGAATCTTTTTCTCTGGAGACGCTTAGAGCAATTACATTTGTTCTATTTATTCTCTCTCAAAGGCTGGGTGATGAGTCAACAGAAAAATCTTTCAGGATGAAAAAAAATTGAAACTTGAAATAGGCAATATCCCTGGACAATTTGTTCTGCAATCAGAACAGCATTCTCTTTCCTTACTGCTCTCAATCTCTAATTTAAAAGAGAAAAAAAACCCAAACCAAAAACAATACAGTAACAGTCACATCTGTAAATACAGCCCCCGCTCAAGGAGCTATTTCAAGACAGTGCAGATGTTTCATTTCTAGAGTTCATTTCTGGTGAGAAAATTCCCTCAGCTGTCGTCAGAAATTCCCAAGTGGGAGCAGCATCTCTCTGAAAGCCTCGAACCAGCTCAGTCATGCACAGCACACGCATTAAAAGGAAAGAATTGTCCACGCACCTCTTTGAAGGACTTCTTTACCTCCACTAATGGATGCCAGTGCGCGATGGGCTTGCGTGGGTACGCCAGCATCTCATTCCAGTGGTCTCTGCCCAGCCCTTCAGCGTTGACCCCCACACGGCAAACCCCAATAATCTCGTTGTGACCCACTCTGAAGAACAGTAGAAAATGGTTATCGCTCGCACAGGCTGTCTCATGCACTATCCAACCGAGACCTCTTGTTCATACACCAATTCCTGCTCAGAGTGAGAACATTTGATTTCTCAGGCAGGACAACAGTTTGCAGGACAAGTGAACAGCAAAGGGGAGCACAGCACTCACTCAAGAAAATGCCATAAAGCAAAGGACCAGCTCTACTGTACTCACTATTCTAGCAGGTAATTTTCCATAACTGTAAATATCAAGGAGACTTTAACAATATCTCACTAGAGATAGATCTTAAAAGGGGCTGACAAGAAAGACAGAGACAGACTTTTTAGCAGGACCTGTTGCGATAGGATGAGGGATGATGGTTTAAACTAAAGGAGGGAGGTTCAGGCTGGACATGAGGAAGAAATTATTATTATTATTATTTTTAGAAAGAACTATTCTATTATTCCATGCAGCTGTGCAACCAGGGCTGTGATACTAAGGAAAATGGCTATTGAGCAGGAAAACCTGCACCCAACAGGATCTTTTCCCCTCCACGTCTCCAGAGCCTCCCACCTACCGATCGTAATCCATGACGGAGATAAGCAGACTGACTTGATCCATGTTCTCTGGGGGGATGTCAAAGATTATTGCTTCATTGTAAGTGGGATTAAGTGTATTTTTCTTTATGGTGGTTTTCTTCTTTTTCAGTCTTCGCCCATCACAGAGCAAAGACACTTTGACATATGGATCTGGAGAAGAAGAGAGAGGAAAAGGCCTTCTGGTTATAGAGGTTTATTTTGTTACTGTCGTAATATAGAAACAGCATTATCAAAGGATGGACTGTAAATTACCACAAGCCAAAGGCAACTCTTTGAATGTACTTTTAGAAAAAAGGATGCCTGTTACCCGGCAAACCCGCCATTTCTTGTACTGGTGTGAGGGATGACATGAGGTTCAGGCACTGGGGAACCAGCACTGCGGCCTGCTTGGAACGAAAAACCAGCCGTTTCCATCAGTTTTTCTGTGATAAGGGTCTGCAAGTGTAAGAAGGCCCCATCTCAACCCAAAAGCCCATATTCGTCAGAAGATGACGACGGGCATTGGGCACTCGAGCATTCGAGCTTGCTTTAATTGCATGGCCACAAACAGCAAACCCAGCGCTTTCTCCGAAGCAAAACCGTAACTTTTTCAGCATTTGCCTAAAATAATAAAACATAATGAAGTTTTTTGACCATCCAAACAGGTAGGGGGGGTTATTTTACAGGGATCCTTTCCTGCACCAAAACTATCCAGTTGCCAACATTATGTAGCAGAGTTACAGTGAGCAGGGGAATTTTAAAACCCATTTTCCCGATGTCAGAGGGCAGCAGAAGGAAAAGGCATTAGGGCAGCTCTGCTTCGTGTGCTTTCACTGGCTGACCACGGCAGAATGCCCCGCGTTACAAACAGCTCCTGTTTGCTGGAACAGCCGCTCAGGCCATTTCAATGCATTTTCAAGTAACAGTAAATGTGCAAGGTATTATTACAGAAACACTGTATATGGCACCTGGCTCCAGCAGAGTAGAAATGTTTTCTGCAAAGATCTTTTACTATATTTTTTTCTCCCTTTTATACAAGTTATCAAGGAAATTCAAATACTGTGATGTTGAGCTCTGGCAAAGAAATTGCTCTTTATGCTGAAATCCAGAATTGATGCATGCTGAATTTGCAAGCCAGCTCTTTGGAATTGTGAATGCATACGACCACTGTACAGAGGAACGCACATTCCCCTGGGACTTAGCCAGGTGGTCCATGATCCTTTCCTAATCTTGGGGTGAAATGATTTGTTCTGGCTGTAGGGGATTCTCTGGTAGAAAACTCTATTCACATAAAACTGCAAGGGTTGTACAGTATCTGAAGCATCCAACACAAGAGATGCATTAAAGCTTTGACTCTGCAAACCTTCCCGTGGGGACGGAAACTGCTGGCAGCCTCCTGGAATAGCATATTCAGGTATATAATCACCCTCCTGGATTCATGCCCTTGGGAACGTTTTTTTAAAGATAATTCTACTGTTAAAATTTTGTGCATACTTAAAACATGGGCAAAGCTTTGTCAGACGTTTCAGAGATGACACGGCCCTGCAGCAGGGTCCTTCCAGCCATCGAGCACCCACCTGAGTAACCAGTGATATCCATCGCTTTGAGATTCCTGCATTTAATGACTGTTAAGGTGAGGCGACCTGCAGTTGGCAAATAACAAAGGGAAAACATGATCTCTCCCAGGTCCACGCTTTCCTTCAATAAAACAGAGAACACATTATATTGGAAACGTGTAAGAACCAGCTCAGCTGCCCCCACCATGAAGCTTCGTGCGGGATTCATGCAGCACTCGCTCTGAAACAGGCTTGTCTCTATTCTGTCATTTCCAAGGAAATGACACTTTATTATATGGCTGTGCTGTGGAATTTTTTTTTTCCTGTGTATCCCAACATTATTTGGCTAAAAATGAATACAAGGAACAAAAGGAAAAACAAAAGATGTCCAAATGTGATTTACTCGGTAGTCACAGACCAGGGGTCATGGCTTTAATACAGAAGAGAAGCACGAAGGGCCCCATTTAGCAGCAATTGAGCTATTAAGGTTGTAAAATCCTTATTATTGTTCAGACAAACCCCTTTGAGATGCCTTCAAAGAGCTCACAAATGCAGTATGAGGCATGTATAGGTACATACATAAATAGTGAATTAACCAGCAGATGGCACTCAGAAATGTTTGGTAGTTTCGTAGAGGCAAATGCAATTTATTCTTTTAGTGCCCCATAAAACAGCTTTTACACATAGCTCTTAGCGCCTCTTGTACGTGCAGCCTTATCTACTACACCTCCTACAACCCCGTTCCATCATTGCGTTGCTCATGGAAATTCAGGGAGAAAAAAAGAAACAAACCAAAAGTATTCTCTAAACTAGAAAGCATTATCATCTGAAGTCAGCAGAAAGTTTTCTAAATACCTTCCAAAAGTGGATTTAAAAAAAAAAAAACAACTAAAAACCTCTTATTTTGTACGCACAGATCCCACACCTGTAGAGCAAACAACCAGTTTATTTTTGGAAACAGAGTATTTGATTCATTTCAATGCGATATAATGATCTGCTGAAAAGAAATTGTAGCAGTTACTAGTAGAGCAATGGAACTAAAAAGGCAAGTAAATGCATTAGGCACTTAAAGCTTTGCTAAGTGTTAGGAGAATAGATCTTGCTGATGGATGATATTTTTGCCAAATTATTTCCTTCTTGTTCTCTGGTAAGGCAGAGATTAGATATTTATTCTACTTAGATGTGCAGAATACTAATGAACGCTATATAAAAGTCTTTATTCTTGACAAGACTTCACTTGACTAGCAAGTAAACCGAAAAATCTTCTCAAGCAGAGTGTACAAAAGAAACAGAGGCAGCCAAATGTTTTCTGGACAGAGCAACCTATGAGTAGATTTCTAAGTCTCTAAATAAACGTTCTCACAAGGTGCTATTTGCTGGTAAATAGGAGTTTAATACTCTCACCCACTCAGAGTTCCCACTCTGATCCCTCGATCGCCTTAACGAACCAAGGGAATCCTGAACAGCCTCCCTTTCTGTGCAACAAAATGATCTTGAGTCACAGCCTAATGAAATAGCTGAAAAATATTTACTGAGTTATTATTCTTCTACCTTTAGAACCCCTTGATGTGTCTACCAGGAGCTAAATTCCTTGTCTCACAATATATCGCTGCAGGTACCTCATTAAGGTACAAGGATCGTTTTCATCACGCATGGAAGAGCTTTTAGAGCCCCCCAGCATCTAACTCCTTCATTCACAGTGTCTTAAAATGACCACTTAAAAATCGTGTGCCCAAAATTACCGTTTGCTTTTTAAACTATGATGCTTCTCATTACCTTTAGAGGTATTCTTCCTTTTATAGGATGAATTGCTTTACTCAACAAAGAGCCTGAATAAACAACTGTGCACTGAGGAGGCGTTTGGTAAGGAATGTCTGGAACCTGCTGCAAAACTCCTTTTTTCACCTGTCTCCAGCTCCAATCAGCCGCTGCATCCCCCATTCTTCGCTAGAGAGTTTACTGATGACAGAAAATAGTTTAAAAGTAAGTATTCTGAAATTATGATTAGAAACGGTTGTTCTATTCCCAAAGAAATGAGCGCCGGAACCTCCCTCTGTGTGCTGGGCGTGCGACAGCAATTGGCATCCAGAGAACTCACTGGGCTGGGTCTGCTCTTTCGCACGTTCTTTGGTCTGTGTTGGTTTGGGAGGGATGAGGGCAGGAAGCCTTGCACACATGGCAGAAGAGAGCAGCCCTGTACGAGATCATGGGAGCACCCTCTGGGCATCACCTCATCTTCTGTTCCTCTGCTTGCACCAAGAGGACCTGTTCAGTGTATAAAACTACCATAAATTGTTCTTTGACCTCATTGTATTAGGTTGAGAGGCTTTTCTTTGCAACCATAAATACAGGAGAGCATAATGTGTCCTGTGGGTACATTATTTTCTTGCAGATTATAGACACTGGGACATTTTCAAAATTCATATCAATACCTCTTAGGAAATAATGGGAGCTCTGAATCAATAAGCTTTGCAGGCCTGAAACCAGAAATGTTTCACTGATTCACAAGCTGCACAATCATTAATTAAATAGTTGAGTGCTAGCTATTCCAAGAGCTTATATCACTGCTTAAGTGCGCTCCCATCTTCCTACCCACACGATTGATCTAATGTATTATTAGTCACCCAGAGCTTTCCTTGGGTATTTTGAAAACTGTGTTTACCCTTCTCACTTTTGATTAAGCAGAAACGTCCTTGGGTATGTTACAACTGGCTGAGATGCACCAATGTTGGCCCAGTCCCAAAGAATGGCACAGGCAGAACGAGGGGATGGAGCCAAATGCAGCACTCGATGTTTCTACGGGAGCTCTGCAAGGCAGCGACACAAGGCGCCCTGGGCACAACGTTGGCTCTGCTCCTCTCACACCTTCTTTGGAGGCTTCCCCCTCAACAACGCCTCTGTTGGTGTCTCTCCACCTGTTTTTGTGGGGGTTTTTTTGTTGTTGTTTGGGGTTTTTCCCATTCAATTAGTTTGCTCAGATAGAAAAACATCCACTGTTTCTTGCAGAACCACCCCAGCAAAACATAGAACATACAGAGGTTAAAAACACCATCACTTTCTCGTGCAGCTTTGTGGTTTGTGCGCTTTTCCTCCAGTGAGACCAAGCGTTAACCCCTTCCCAGCGTCACCCTTGCCCACAGGTCTTTTCCCTCTCACCTCTTCAGGCTCACCAGCCTCTTTATATCCTGATTACAGAGCAAGGGAAGGTAAATCCCCTGCCACCACACAAGCGAATTCACCCCGGGATTCAACCCCATGCACATTGGAGCTGACAGCGAGCTGGGTCTCAGGGCAGATCTAACAGGCAGGTGCCTCCAAGAGGCATCTGCTCCTGTGATGCCCCTTGTTCATCTCCTGGCAATGCTTTGCCAGGCAAACGGATGTGCTTGATGCCTGCTTGCCTCTTTGCCAGCGTTTTGCCTTTCATTATCATCCATTAATCATAACAGAGGTAGCTTTTTGCGGCTTGAAAGCCAAGCGCTGTGAACACCCTGCTAACTAATACCACCGCCTGTCCCCGTGGTTGGTCCTGTGCCTCCCTCCCACCTCGCTCACCGTCAAGATGCTCAAAAAGCAACACAGCATCGACTCATAGCACGCACGCAGCAACACCTCAGGGCACCTGGCAGGCATCACGTAGATCTTGGCATCCTCAGACAGGGATGGCAAAAGCTGTGCTGGCACAGGGGCAGGACGGCTGCTCTCTGCACCCTACCCGCCAGCCCAAAAGCTACCTACCAGAGCCAACACACTGCACGGATACCGTGCTCCCTGCAGTGCCCGGGTGCTGAGCTCCAACATGCCACAGCTGCACGCACGCGTTGGACCTCACCGCTCTCTCACAAAGTTATGAACAGGCTGCGATGAAAGAAAAAGCACTAACAGTAGTGGCCAAGGGGTACAACTGGTGAGGAACACGGTACTGAAAAAAAAAAGGGCCGTGGACTTGCAAAGCAAATGTCTTTTCAAACTGCTGACCACAATGCAATAAATATTCATATCTGAAAGTTCGTTCCCCAATAAAGAAAGCAGGAGAGCAAAAGTATGAGATAAGCCGTGAAGGAAGTTGCGTGACGGATTTTTGCAAGCCGTGGGGTTGTGGCGGTCACTAGGGAAGGATTACCCACCCGTCCTGCCCTGGAGCTGCTCACCACAGCTCTCCTCCAGGTCCCACACACCACGCAGCAGCCCCTCCGAAGCAGATACTCACCGTCGTCGCATACTGAATGTCCTTCCAGAGGGTTGTCTCCCGGGAAAGATCCGAGGCCTCAAACAGGTTCTCCAAGATAACTTCTCCTATCATGTCGTGTCTGGAGAACCTGTCAAAGTCAAAGACGCTCAGGTGGAGCTTCCTGCTCACCAGCTCCTCGTGGGGCACGGGGAAGTGGAAGGACTCGTCGAAGGTGGGATTCAGAGTCTTCCTGTGGACTCGCGTCTGGAACTTGCGCTTTCTGTCGGGCAGGAGGTAGATCTTCACGTAGGGATCTGAGCTGCCGCAGAAGTCTTTGGCTGGCAAGTCAAAAGCCCTGAGAATCCGGACAGTCAGTGTCTCGTTCTCGTAGTCGTACTTGAGAGTGAAGTTAATTTTCCCGCAGGTCTTTGCTGCCTCTTTTTTGGGGTCCTCGGAGTCAACGGATTTTTGCTTATAGAGTTCGGGCTTAATGCGACCGATGCTGGTGGGCTGCTCAGCCACAGCTGGCGGGTCCATGCCGTAGTCCATGCTGGACACATGCATTTGCCGAGGAAGGTGCCTTTTGAAGGAGATGTGCCTGCAGGAAGAAGACATGACAGCTGTACGGTTTTCCAAGGACATTTCTCTCCTTTTTCTTCCCAGACTACTAATGCTAGGAAAGCAGGGAGAGCACAAGAACGAGTGCAATAGGTGCTCCTGACCCCGGTACAGAAACCGTGTACGTTATGGAAATGAACACTGAAGGGAACACCTCCACTGGTTAAAGGAACTGATCCAGCAAACCTCCCAACTTTCAGATTATTTGCAGCAAGCTGCGTTTTTTCACCTGTTACACAGGTGAAACGGCCTACAACTAAATATATTAAGACCAAACATCTCCTTAACCGAGCCACAGACAGTCCAACGTGAAGACTCTTTCCCACCCTCAATCCTTACGATTCCAAGATACTGGTGCTAAGCGTCCCTCAGGCAAAAAACCTTTTAAAGCAAAAGAACCACCACTGGCTCGAAAAAGCGGGGTTTGTTCTGAGTATTGCTGCTTCCAAACTTCTCCAACAGACTCTCGTCACAAACCAACAGATAATTCTTGACAGGGAGGAATGTGCAGCCTCCTTTGGGAGCTGTCTCTTGCCTTGAGCTCCCCTTCAGCACAAGGGAAACTGTAAGCAAAGCTTAACCCAAGCAAAGCATTTCTGTGGACTCGCGGCATTATTTCAGATCATCTGGTGTTTACAAGAGCAGTGTATGGAGTTATTTAACCATACAAAGAACTTGTACAGCCAGAGCATTAGTTTCGGTGATACGTGGTCCTCAGAGACCTCCTGGGCAGGTTCCTCAAAGGCGTTTTGGCCTGGGCTTTGAGTCAGAAATCCCAAACTGCTGAGGTTTCTCCCCAGCATCCCTGGGCCTGGCTGCCTGCCCATGGTTCACGCTGGGCTCTTTCAGTTGAGAAAGTGGGTTTGAAACCTTCCCACACACAACCAAGTCCCAGTTTCTTTGTCCTGATTCAGACAGGCTGAGCTTTTGTGTTCCCCTCCACTGGAAAGGTGTAACGAAAGCAGAAGGAGCATAACAGAGAGGCCGTCAGCTGTCCAAAAAGCGGTGCGGCTAAATGGAAGAGTATGTGCCACAATTGCAGGTGGCACCGTGCTGATTTTAACCCTGTCCTCTTCAACCAGAAGGCTGTGATCGGCGCCTTATTAATTCCGCGATGCCGTAGCCCATTTCTGAGCAACGTCTGTTTTCGCAGTTGCACTCTCGCACGCATCAGCGGCGCGGCCAAAAAAAGTGAGCAGAAGTGCTGGGGCACAGCCAGGACCCTGCGATCACCCTTTCCTGTCCTAGATTCACAGCCTTCTGTGTCGAGGAAGAGGTACCGTATTTCTCAGTATTCCTGCCGAGAAAGGTGTCCCGAGGTTCTTACAGCCTTATCCTGATTTACTGAGTGTGACGGTGACATGTCTGTCCCTGGCCGAGGCAGAGACGTGCGCGGAGCACAAGCACTGAGCGCAGCTGGTTCTAAGCTTGTGCAGCGAGCGATACGTCAATTCTGCTTATCTAATTGTTTCTGCTAGGAGCCACAACAACAAGAGAGAGCCAAAAAGGTCTAATTCTGTCTGACAGCATACCATCATTGATACTTCAGCCTGCCTCTCATGTTGGAACAAAATTAAAGTGGCCAAAGCATACTGACGGCTTGACACAATGAGGTCGAGTCACAGTAACTGGGCTTGAATCCTCAATTTTTTTTAAAGGGCCCATGGTAAGGCAGTATTAACATATAGAATCATAGCATTGTTTGGGTTGGAAGAGACCCTCAAGATCATGGAGTCCACCCATTCCCCCACCCCTGGCACTGCCCCATGTCCTGAGAACCTCATCTCCGTCTGTCCAACCCCTCCAGGGATGGCGACTCCACCACTGCCCTGGGCAGCCTGTTCCAACGCCCAACAACTGTTTCACCTCTTCTGCGTTGTGTTTCTTTGGAATTCAACTTTCCAGTCTTTGGAAAGTAACCCAGTGTGTAGGTGGGAGTGCTTTCTTTAGCCTCCCTGAAGGTATCTGAGCCTCAGGCTCCATTAAACGCTTCTCCTCCCCGCGGAGCGCCGCGTCCCGCTCACCTGGTAGAGGACGCGGGCTCCGTCGTCTGCCTCTGCATCCGCGTGCGCCGCATGATGTGGTCCTTCATGGACATCTGGACCTCTGCGGGGATGTCTGGTGACGTGTGGCTGATCTTCACCGCTGCCTCCAGGAAACTTATGGCGCCCGTGTCCTTGAGCTTGTCTGCCATGTTCTCCTTAGCGCAGTCTGCCTCGCTCTGCGAGACGGCCGGGTGAGAAGAAATGGCCTTGTTCCTCCAGGGAACCCAGCACAGCTTCCAAAAGAGAAAGAGAAAAACTGCCACCAGGGCCAGGCCACACACAATAACTATCACTGCAAGGAGGCTGACGGAGAGCTCTACAGGGGAGAGAAGGCGACAGCGACAGGGAGAGGGGAGGAACGGGGAAGGAGAAAAGACAAGAAAGATGGTGAGAAAGCCATAGGTAAAAGGAAGAAATGCTCCAAACTGACATATCACGACTAATGGAGAGCTCTTAGCAGGTTCTGCAAGCTGGAGTCAAACCCAAGTGGGCATCCCCAGATGGATTTGTGACTCCTCCTGCCCCAGACACATCTGAGGAGAAACAGCTGCCTCCAGATGGCCAGAGCTATGAAGTTTTATACCGTGATACTTAGACTGGCTATAAAATATCATCCTTGATTTGTTTTGCGATGTTGGCAAACTGCTGAGCCCGAAACTGAGAATTGCAGAACAGGATGATAGAAACAAGCTCCAGTGCTGCCCTGGCAGAAACTGCCTTTTTGCTTCATACCACAGGTGCTTAGACACTATATTACAAAGATCTATCTACCATGATCCTGGAAGCAGATTGTCGTACCATCAACGCTCACATCTTGTCAAATGTGCCCATAGGGAATAAAAACTAAATACCAATACCAAAAAACCCCCAAACAAACAAACAAAAACAAGCCCTGCAAGCTGCTGATGCAGTGAAATCAAACATAGAAGTACGGAAAGTACTACACATTCTTCCTTATTCCGAAGAGCACAGAAGCTGTGTGTGTTCTCTGCCTCTGAGTCACTTTTACCTCATATGCTATATATTTCAACATTTCAGTCATTTTCTGGAGAGGAAAGAGCTTCCATATCTATGGTTGAAGAATCAGGAAAAAAAGAAAGATATATATATAGATAGATATGATCTAGGCTATGAAATGATTCACAACACTTCAAAAAGAGAAAACATCGGCTATTTTTAATTCCTTTCTTACAGTGTATTCCCAGATTCCCGCACAAACCAATATTCCAACTTTTTGCGTATATGTCTATGTTGTTACCAAGGAAATATTAATAGTTGCAGTGAAGAATCTATCACGGTTGGAAGTTGTTATGTGACCAAAAAAGTTTCTGTTAAGCTGCTTCTGCCCATTCTGAGAAGTTATATAGCATGCATGAATCTGCTAGCACACCAGGCTCATTAATGGAAAACATCAGAAATAATCAGTCATCTGTTCTGAAAACCTGTTGCCAGCTTGAGAAAGATCTTGGTTCATGTCACTTCTTGCTGAGCTGGCATTCATAATGTATTTGACAGGATTCACAGATACTTTTATGCATGACCTCCTGCTCTTTCCTCTGGCAGCTCACATAAAACACCAGCAGAAGGGATCAGGATTTTACAGACAATTTTTTAAGCATCTGCCTGGGAAGAATATTGGTTTGTCTGAAGATGACATTGAATTCCCCAAGACTTTTTCGTGACTTATTAAATATCAGTTGGACAGAGTCGACCTTAATTGACTTAATGAGCTTTCTCTTATGAATTTGAAAATATCAGTTACTTTAAAAAAATAGCTAGTACTGAAAATATTATGCTGTAAATGTCTGTCTAAGGCAGAGCAGCACAGGGATGCTTCAACCTCTGATTCACCCAGCATTTCCAACATTTCCTCGCTGCAGCCCCCAACACGTTATTGCTCTGAGAATCATTGAATCGTTTCGGCAGGAAAAGACCCTCAAGATCATTGAGTCCAACCATTACCCAACACTGGCACTAAACCAATTGCCTTCTTGGTTTGTGTTTTTACCGGTTTTGTAACATCTAGAACCTTCGTTATTGAATCTTACAACAAAGCTCACAGAATGGCCCAACACAATGAAACTTCTAAGAAGGTCACGACGTTCTACTGTCTTTCAAATAAAAGATGAGATGGCCCAGGGCAGGACAAAGGGCCAGAGGAGCAATTTAAAAGCTAAAAGCAAATTTAGGAAATGGAGACCATTTCTTGGTCAGTCCAGCCCCTGCCTTGCCCTGGTACCCATGAACTCAGTTCAGCAGCACTGTTATCCATTTTGTTTCATCTTGGATGGGAACCAATTAAGAGAATATGGTGGAACTACCTTCCAGCTTTATGTCCCTGATGACTTCATAATACCCCTACTGAGTTACCAAAGGGGATAATTCACAAAGTCCAAACAGAAAACAATTAATAATATGACAAAGCCATGATTACAACAGTCTAATAACTGCAAGACAATACTGGTCTAATTATGGCAACACTGATTTTTATGACTGTGAAGGAGATCCTTGCACTATCGTTAAAGAGATTCATGGATAACTCTGAGTATAATGTGAAGAGTTATATTTAATATCTTGAAGATGTAATTTAGCTTTCCTTCTTCCCGCTCCCCATAGAGAAAACAAAACACGTTTGACGGCTCTCTCAGCGTTCCGGCATCTATTAGTCATTCCAGCTACCTGTTGGATTTCAACAAAGTTCGAATACCATGAGTGGAAGTTCAAGGCGGTTGAAAAAATTAAATACGTCAGGCTGAGGCCCAGTGTGGGCACAGGCTCACGTGTGTGTCACCGACCTGTGTCACCGACCCAGCAATTCCCTTCCCAGAGCCCCTCGGCATCCACCACCTCCCTGGGTGACCTGGGCCAGGCTCTCACCACCCTCAGGGGCAACAATTTCTTCCTCACGTCCAGCCTGAATCTCCCTCATTTAGTTTAAAATCATCACCCCTTGTCCTATCGCAACAGGTCTTGCTAAAAAGTCTGTCCCCATCTTTCTTATTGGCCTCTTTTAAGCATGGAAAGGCCGCAATAAGGTCTCTCCAGAGCTTGTCTTCTCCAGGCTGAACACCCCAACTCTATTATATTGACCATTGCTCACACCACGTCAGGAGATATTTCCAGCCTCCTCTGTCCGTTTTTGCTACATTTTTCTATTACAACAGTGCTTGTGAGAATATATCGTTCTATTTCTGCAGGGCTTTGTATAGATCACGCATTCAAATGATGGATTGCTATGAGAGTTATTGCTGGAGGAGAAGACAGGCAGCTCTGGGGCTACAAAAGACCACGTGAGGCATCTACCAACTGCTGATCTAATTTTCTCTCAACTGAGAAGCATCAGCAATGTTCGTCTGATTAGCTGAGGGCTGGAAATTGGGCATGAGAAACTGTGGTGAATGTGGGATGCCTGAGGCGGGGGCAGGCAGGGGCACAGGACAAGAGTGGGGGAAAAGGAAGAGGTTTCTATTAAATCCTGGCTACAATCATGTTTGTGTAGCAATAACATTCAGCTTCAAAGCTTTACAGAGCAGGGACTGGACGGAACAGAAACCGAACGTTAAACCAACGCAGCAGCGCAGCATCCAGCAGCACCAACAGCCAGAGCCAAAACACGAAGCACAGCAGAGCAAGGGAATGACCCCTTCGGGGATACAGCTCCGGACAAACCCTGCACGGCGCCGCGGAGCGCAGCGGCAAGCAGAGCACTTTGCAGCAGGAATTTTGAAGAGGAAACTGGCTGCCTTATAAATCGTGAAGCGCTGCGTCGGATGGGAGGTGAGCTGCAGTGCAGCAGCGCGCGGTTCTCAACCAGCTCCTCATCCCCTCCTCAAGCACACTGCGGCGGTGGGAATGGTAACAGAGCAAATAACAAGGATCAGATCGCCCCTGTCGCCCAGCACAGCTTCAGTTCGTGTACCAGCGAGCAGCTCTGTTCAACAGCTCTGCGGAAAACAGGGCTGCACAAGGGAAGCATCGCAGGGCTGCTCTGCAAACTCCAGCTCCCTCCTGCATGAAGCTAAAAGGAGGTTTTATCCCGTTCACCTGCTCCCTCGGTCCTTGCACCCCAAGTCTCGCACTACCAGCTCCCAGCAGATTCCTCCTCCAGCACGGGCTCTGCAGGAACCCCGACGAGCCTCCTCGCCCGCTGCGCGCACCCGGCTATGCCGCGGATTATAGGGAGACAGACACACGAACGCCCAAACCGGCCGTGCCGAAGTTTCAGTTAGACAGAAGAAAAACTTCTTAAAAATTAATTTGCTGCTACCACAGGGTTCCTGCCATGCAAGAGCTTATTGGAATGCAAACTATAAGCTTCAAAGGGAAGGATGAATCAGAAGCTATTTTGAGAGTAATTATATAAGATTATAAAACTCAAACCATCTCATTATTGCGCGTTAAGTATAAAGACAACCTTCTTCATAAGGAGACCTTGCAGGGATCCAGCGTTTCAAGCAACTATGATTTATGGTCCAAGTGCAAACAACCACCTCACAACTCCTGTCTAGACAAAACTTCCTTCATTAAGCAACGCCAGGGCTTTTTTCGCCGTTTACTTTAATTCTTTAGGGGACGCAGTTCTATAGCTGGGAGAATAACTAGAAAGTGAGACACGGACAACTTTGTGCGAAGTTTTGATCCTTTAACAGTTGCGTAATTTGTCGTCCTGGAAACCAGCTGTCAGCTTGTTAGTGACAGCATGTGTGAATTCCCAAATTTTACAAACTCCAGTTCGAATTATAATTAAGGACGAAACATTTAAACGATAAATTGGCACATGGAATAAAGTTCTATTCCAGCAACTCCAGCCACAGCCGCAAGGAGCAGCCTGGGTTTGGGTGCAGCCGGGAAACCTGACTCAGTTTCCCTGTGCTCGGGGCCCTGGGACCCCCTCCGAGCTTCTCCTTTGTGGGGTATCGCCTGCGAGAAGAAAAGAGAGATGGTTTTATTTTTGCTTCCATCTCCAGGCTACAGCTGAAGCTCCTGCTATGTCTTGATTCGGAGGACGCCTGTGCTGCCCTTGTCCTCGGGAGAGACCTTCACACCTGACGGTCCAAGACAGGTGGTCAGAGAGGGCACTGGACAGAGGAAAGGTGGGGAAATTAGAGGCTGTCACCCCCCCTACTATCTGGCATTTTTCAGTTTATCGTTTGGTACTTTTAACATCCAGGGAACAGGCGGTAAATGCACTCAGATACGGGAGAGGGGGATGAACCAGTTCACCAAGCTGAGTTTAAAAAAAGCAAAAGGAATTCAGAGGGAAACACCAAAAGTGATTTCCAAGTGCAAAGCCAATAATGAGGTACCTTACAGACATATATATATGATAAAAAAAGAGAAGATAAACACATACATATGAAAATGGGGAATACACCAAAGGAATGCAATGTAAGAGGAGACCTTGGTAAGATGCAGCTTGTGCTTTGCTTGCTGAAATAAAATGGCGAAAGATTAAATTACCAAAAATTTTTAAAAAAGGTGCGAAGGCATCTGCATGCTTTCTACGTACAGGAGAAGCCTCCAGGATATCAGGTTCTGGACAGCAAAACACAACTATGAAATACCATGTAACCTTAACAAGAGCTCAGCGAAACCTCTGCTAAGCAGCGATACCAAATCCTGCATCCGTTTCCTGGTTTATGTATTAAAGGAGACAAGCCAAAAAAATCCCAAACTTCCTTCCAGACAGTACAGAGTGTTTCAAAAACATGGACCCAATTCGAAAGCACTACAGCTTTGAAATCAGGTCTGTCTTTCTGAAACACTCCGTACTTTTTGAATCCAGGGCCATCTCCTACAGAGGAAAGAAAATCAGACTTCCAAGCTTGGAAAAAGACAACCTGTTCTCCCTTATCCACCTTCCTGTAGATGGGCAGCTCAGTGAAAGCCCATGTAAGCTGAACGTCTTTACAAATTCAGATTGGATCATCACCGTCACCTTGCCCGCTAGTGACTACGGGCTTCGTACACAACGATACCCGGAGAAAATCACGAACACACATTAAAATGGCCGTGCCCCTGCAGAACAGCTGCCCAGGAGGACACTGATCAAAGCTTTCTGAAGACCAAATATGTTGGTATTTAGTGGTTATTGACCCACCTGCTGATTCAGACTTTCTCTCCAGGCTGCACCAAAGGCATATTTGTTACTCAAATTTTTGCTGTCATGTGCAACCAGGAGAACTTTGAGCTGTCAGCAATGCAGCATTTCTGTTATCAGAAGTGACACAAAAAAAAAAGATAGAATTGTTCCAAACCAAAGGAAACATTCCCCAGAGACCTAGGTTGCTTTGTGTCTTAATCAGCTGTTCTCTAGAGTATTACAAATGAGATAGCGAGAGTTGCCGTTGCTTTATGCCTAACTGATGACAATCTAATGAACTATTATAAGCCACACTGCTTATGATTATAGTACATAGCTGTGTGCTGATCCCATGACGTTTTATCACAATATGCTGCAGCAACATCTGTAAACGACTCGGCAGCGCTGAACACACAGTGTCCCTGGGCTGGGGTTAAAACCTGACACCGAGCATCATCTTCCTCCCATGGTGTGAATCTGCTCATCCAGGACCTGAGGCGAGCGCTGAAGATGTGCCCGGGAAGCCTTGCTGAGGCTCTTCAACACGACGGGGGATTCTCTATCCAGACCTGGGCAGAGAGCAAAACATCCTAATATGGACGCTTCTGGGATGTAGAAATACAACTGCGTTTCGACCTGTGATGCAAAGAAAACGAGCAAAAGCTTTTCACTGTCACTCTGTCTCCCTTAAGTGGCCAAAGGTGCTGGACCTTATAACACTTCCCTCCAAAAACTTGGTGAAAGCCGTGGGTGTTGTGAGACCTCCGAGAGGCCGGGGCAGCAGCGGTCGGTGTCCAGATCGGCCGTGTCGGAGCTGCCGTCTCTCTGCCCTTCCCCTTCTATGGGGAGACTCAGTTCTGGGGAAATGTTTCCCTGCGGTTTTCTCTCTGACTCCATTTTGGTTAAAATAAAATAAATCAAAAATGAAAAATCAGGTTGCTGGAAAAAGATCTCAGGACAAAGCCTGACTGGGAGCAGAATCAGGGTCTCTTACCATGCCAGCCTGCAGCCCCGGAGCATGATCCTCATCCCAGTGTGGTACTGGGCAGCCACCGACCCTGCAACTGGGATTGAACAAGAGGACACAGCCTGAGCACCCGAAAAAGCAGAGCTCAGCCAGGGGAGGGCAGAAGGTCCCCAGCATGGGACAAGGCAACCCAGAAAGCTTTCCAAGGCTTTCCTTGGGCCGGGTGTCCCCGGAGCCCCTCCAGCACAAGCGGGCTCCTAGGCTGCAGGGAAGCGTAATTCCCTGCACACTTAATAATTGCACTTAATAATTCCTGCACGCTTAATAAGTGTCCAGGCCTATTTGCCCGGACCTGCCCTACAGGAAACCCAACCCAAAAGATGCAGGATTCATCCACAACTCCCCTGGCTCCAGATGCTGCAAAGACCGGGTGATGCACAGATCCACGTCCTCAGGAGCCCAGGTTGCCAATTAAAGCCACCAAAGACCCAGTACAGCCACATTAGCCCATGGCATGCCCTCCTGCTCTCCCTCTCTCAACTTGTCAGGCTGATAATCCCTGGCACACACAAGACCGGCTGATCTGCACAGCCAAACAGCAGCGCAGCATTCGAAGAGGCTCCGGAGCGATCCCCCGGCCGCCCAGAGACCCTGCGCTGGAATGCAGCAGTTCTGCAAGGAGCGTTTCTTTGTTCCAGCTCCACTGAACTGCTCCTGTCGTCAGCTGCTGCTGCTGCTCCCATTAGTGGGTAACAAAGACAGATCCTTAACCCCCGGACCCCACGGCAGCCACGCGAGCAGGCTGGGCTGCCCCATCCTGCAGATTTCTGAAGCAGATTCTGAGATCCCTTTATTGCTTTTCCGACAGCTCGTGTCAATCCATACCGTGCAGCTCAGGGTCCTCTTAACGTGAACATTCTGACCAGAGACCGGATTCGAAACTGAGCTCGAATAACTCTGAGCGAACGCTCGCGGACGTCCGGGAGGTGAAGGGCTGTGGACAGAACGCACCGAAGAGGCGCTCGCCGGACCCACCTCACCCTCTATTGTCACAACAGCACATGCATTTCTGCACAGCGGTCACAAACACGCACAGAAAATCAGATACTTACATTACCAGAGGCACTGGTGTGCTAGGATTTCTGGGCAATTATTACCCCACGGAACCAAATTCTCTGGAGCTGTGTGTCTTAATGACGGTTTGGAAAGGGCTTGTGTGAGCTGAGCTGCTGGCATCCTGCCCTTCGGCTCCGCTGCACAGGTTCCTGTGATGTTGTCAAACACTAACCTGCTACAGCAGAACAAACTGAACTAAACACAAAGGCGGCCTCAGCCGGCATCTGCAGCTTCACCGTGTACAAGACTCCTTGCAGGATAACTTTCTTTTTTCCCATAGTCATGGAAAATGTACAGCCACTCCAAATATCCCTTCTCTGTCCCCCTAGGGTGCCATTTTACAATGTATAAGTATAATTAAAGACAATGCATGGCAGAAAGACAAATTACATCTCTCCCAAACAACTGCCAGTGTGACTGTTATTAGTGAGTGCACTGGGTTGAAACAATAAGGGCTGTTGCAGAGAACCTTCCTGATTTTACAATATGCAGATAGGAAGGAAAAATACATATTAGCATCTTTGGAAAAGAAATAACAAATATTAAAGCTAGAAAAAGCTGCCTGACCAACGTGAGATGGAAACCTGGGGTCCTAAGGAAGAATATGCAATTGTACCTAGAAACATCAACAGTAAGAAGAAGAAACAGGTAAGAAAAACAGAGGTAGGTGACACTACAGTTAAATGAAAAATTGTGTCAGACATGAGATCCAGTCACGGTTCTGGTTTTATTCCATCAGTGAATACACGGGGTGTGCAGCAGGCTGTGCACTGGTTTGACTTCAGCAAAGCAAAGATGTCCAGCAACAAACACCTGCGAACAGGAAAATACCAGCTTCTCAGAGCCACCCTGCAAAACAATGGAGAAGATCAGAGTCTGAGCTCTGCCCTGATTTGAACCAGCTAAAAGCACACGCTGGGTTTCAGTGAAACGTCGGGAGAATACTAAAAGCAGAAGAAAATGTTTCAACGGCAAAGACAGAAACTGCTGAAGCAAAATGTTTGTTAAGCAAAAGAGGACCCGGATTACGAAAAAAGGCAAAAAAAATTAACAAAGTGACTTCAGAAATGTGGACTTACCCAGGAGGTGTGTGCTCCTCAGCCCGGTCCCTGGTCACTGTCCTCAGCCTGCTCCCACACTCAATTAACACCGGCAGCAAGCTGGCTGCCTGTTTCTATGGAGTTTGAGATGCTGAGCCCTGACTATGCATGAGGCTACTGCAGCTGCACTGGAATAGGCTCCCAGGTCTGCAAAAAAACCTACAAACATCGGCAGCCTCCCCGGACGGCTCCAGGAATGAATCAACCCAACAGCAATTAGGCAGATGCAAACCTGCATCTGTGCAGAGAGGTGCTTAGGAAGCTCCTGAGCATGCACACACACTCCACACAGCACCGAGGGTGCGTTTTATTTACCGGGACCATCACCGTGCACAGCCAGAGGCAGCTGGAGAGCCGTAGATCCACGCACAATACATAAGCAGAGCCACATGTTTCATAGACAGGCTACATAATCCGTTTTCCCCTAGATTTACGCTGCTGGTTTTAACCTCATTTTAATATAGTTTCGCAAACCTTGCTCTGGCAGCGAGGTTTGAACCTGACGCCGCCAGGATCGGCGCACAAACCCGTTTCACTCGAGCTGAAGAGCAAATGTGCCGCACGTAGCTCCAGCTCTTTTCCTGCGGCTGGGCCAGGCGCTCGCAGGGGAACGTAAGATCCATTTTGCAAGTGCATTACCCCGTGATAAGAAAGATCTTTGCCCCAGGGTGCTGCTCCTCGTGCCCGGCCTCTGGAAACGCAAGCTCCAGTGATTAATGTCAGCTTTGCCTCGGTAGCTTTAAACATGTTGACTGCTATATTTACTTAAAATACACTTGAATGGTGGTTCAGAAAAGCGTGTTATTACAGCTGGTAAGTAAATTCAAACCTTGTCCTTATTTCCTAGGTAGTGGCTGTAGGCTTCCCATATCAGTGAATGGGCATGTCATCAATTTTCCCTTTAGTTAAACTATCCTATCAAGGGATCCTTTTTTTCTCCAAGGAAAATACTCCAGAAGCAATTTCTCCATGCAAAAGTGATCTTTCCGCATCAACATTCCCGCAATGAAAAAAAAACCCACACCAAACCAAACTCTATTGCACAAAATTTCACCCCTTTTTCTGCCTGCAGCAGGAACACTTATGTACTTGTGGGTTTAACATTTTAATAGTATTTGCAAAGTGCCAGGAGGATGCTCAGCGCTGTACAAGATGTACTGCCTGCACCATGAAGTTTAGAAAGAACAGTTCACACAAGGGCAAAACACTAAATGTGCTCTGCGTTATTGTGGGATCAGAGCACAGAAGGACAGCTGACTAAGTGTGCCAAGAAACAGAAATCACCGTCCTGTCTCTTCTTCTGGGTTTGCATTTTCTCCCACTGCCATTTTCCTTCCTCTCACTTCAGCCCTCACACCCTGCACTGGGAAAGCACAAGAGCGTTCTGCGCATCATCCTTTGTGTCCTGGGCTTACCGTGCAGGGCACTGAAGCTTTTGCAAATGGGTACACTGAGGAAAGGAAAACAAACAAACAAAAAACCCCACTTACGTTATTTAAAGAAAGTTGCGACGCGGTAGCGCTGGAGCTAGAATTAAAACCCTGGGGTTTGCTCCCAGCTGGTGCGAATTCCCTTCCGTACCCATTCACCTTTAAAGCCAGCAAGCAGCACGCGCCACAGGCTCCAGCCATCCTGCACCAGCTCCGCACGCTCATTTCAGAGCGATCAGTTTGGTTTTCAGTCTCTCTGTGGAGCCAAGTTCGCATCTTCTGCACCATCCCCTGCTTGGCACGACATCCCAGCCCCTGTCTGCGCCAGACCCGGCACCAGGCACGCTTCAAAACGCATCGTTGAAATGTTTTATGAACATTTCTGCAAGCCACTGGAACAGGAGTCCTTAAAATTCACCCAAATTTATGATACTGTTGTATGACCCGGCTTATTGTTGACCTCTAAAAGTTTGGGTAGTGGCAGCAGTACTCTAACACTATGTGTCTGATGTACTGGAAATTGGCTTTTTCTTGTTTTTTTCTGACTCTCTTCATTAGAAAAAGCAATAAAACTGCTTTGTCTGTTGCCTGTTAGCATGACAGGAATCCTTTCCTCCCCCTGCCCTGGGGAGCGAGATTTGTCCCCCTGTTTCCCAAAGCCCCCAGATCCTGTTGCTCTGCAACAAGCAGCTCCACTCCCAGGGGCAGGGGTGACATGGGGTGACATGGGGTGTCTCGCTGTGCCCAGGGCAGCGCTCCCAGGGGATTCTGGCAGCAGCAGCTCCCTGGCACCATCAGCCAAGTACTTTGCACTTAGAGTCATAGCATCATAGCATCATTTTGGTTGGAAGTGACCCCCAAAGGCACCAAGTCCAACCGTTCACCACCCCGGCACTGCCCCATTTCCCTGAGCACCTCATCTCCGTCTGTCCAACCCCTCCAGGGATGGTGACTCCAGCACTGCCCTGGGCAGCCTGTTCCAGTGCCCAACAACCCATTCCAAGAAGAAATTTTCCCTAATATCCAATCCAAACCTCCCCTGGAGCAACTTGAGGCCATTTTACTTCAGTAGGGCTTGCCCCCAAATTCTCTCAGCTATATCCCAGAGCACTGCCTGCATCCCCAGGGCAGCGAAGTGATGGATCCATTTATTTAAGGCACAGCACCGCGGTGGTAAATGTTGTCCCTATATCACAGGCACTCCCGCTGCCTACAGCTTATGCCTGTGTGCTCGTCGCGCTCCCGGCCTCGCTGCACAACAGCTGAGGACTGGCAGGGAAGAGAGCTGTCAGATGGAGGGAGCGACGGGGGAGGATTTCAGATAGGCACAACAAAAGGATGCTGCATCTTGCTCGATCGCAGGGCCCGCAGCCAAGAGATCGGTTCTATTCCTGGCACCGCCGCGGGCCAAACTGCAGGCAAATCTCCCCCTCGCAGCCCCACGGCCGCATCGACACCAAAACCCACCTCTGCCAGACACCCAATTTCTCTGACATGTTCGCTGCTGGGTTATTAGCCAGCGGCAGCAGCCTGCAACGCTCCTTTGTTGGGTAGGCAGTAATGTATGGCATATTGGAGAAACGCTGCGGCTATATTTCTTTTAGTGACTTTAAGTAGGAGAATCAGCTATTGCATAACCCGAAGTGCAGCGTAGAGGAGCATCTACTTTATACACAGTACACTTTCCACATTCAGTCCAAAACGGTTCAGAAAAAAAAAATAATCACTGCACGAAGCAATGCTCTGACATATCCTTACATAAACCGCTCAGTAATATTTTTGTATTCACAGGCTTTTTTCCACTGTCAGATGGAGTTCAAGAAGGCTCGGGATACCTTAGGGACACCTGGCTAATTCCTTTGCAACTCCACAGCATCCCCACAAGATCCTGCTCTCCATCAACACATGAAACACCGGAAAAAAACCCCAAACCACCTCTGAGGGCGGTGCAGAAGCAGCCCTGGCTCCAGCTTTGGCACCGCTCGCAAACGGTGCGAACCTGGGCGGGACGCTTCACAAGCCAAGCTAATTCAGCCATTAACTCATAGACTCATCCAGGAGGTAACAAAGCGACAGAGAAGCCGTTGACTTCACACGATGATGACAAATAGGGCCAATTTGAGTCCGGCACGCTCTGCCCGCAGGTTGCCGAGGCTGCGCTGTGCGGTACGGCGCCGTCTCAGAGCCGAATCACTGCTCATCCCCACACAACCTCACTTTTTACTTGCGTTTCTTTATGAGGAAGGACTCGCTGGGCCTGAACGTAGGGCTCCAGGTAGCTGACAGCAAATTCGTTTAACGTAAGTGTAAAACGGACAAAGCACAAATGAAGATAATTAGATAAACATCCAGACTAATGGGAAAGGTATCTCACGACCAGAGCTGTTACATTAGCTAACACTTAATGCAAACTGATTGGTTTCTCGTGCTGGAGCAGCTTTACATCCAGGCATTTGAGAAATATCAGTACTTGCTGGGCCCAAACAGCGTCCTTGGTGCTGTCTAGACATAAATGTGGACCAGTTGTGCAAAGCAGAGGCAACAGTAATACCTTGTTTCCCCCAAAATAAGACAGGATCTTATATTAATTTTTGCTCCAAAAGATGCCTTTTTTACATGTATAGCTGCCTGGACACTATTCAAACGGACTTTTTAATTAACTGTAACTAGGGCTTATTTTTGGAGTAGGGCTTATATTTTGAGTATCGCCAAAAATCCTGAAAAATCCTGCTAGGGCTTATTTTTGGGGTAGGGCTTATTTTGGAGAAACAGGGTAGCTGTTACTGCAGCCAGTGCAGCCAGCCCAGCGTGACTTGCCCAGGGCAGTGGGGTAGAGGCTGATGCTTAAACCAGAGATCAGAGCAAACATTCGGGATGTTAAAGACACACGATGGTGTGATCCTGCCCTGCAAATGAGGTCCTGAGCAGGCTGCACAAACAACTGCAAGTCTGTCTAGCCAGGGCAGGCAGAACGAGGGCAGTACCGGTATTTCTGCTGCACAGAGGCAAGAAAACATTCTTTTTGGTACCAAGGTAAAAAATCACGAGGCAATGCAGTAAATTATCTGCAGCAGAGCAAACAGCTCTGGGTGCAATGCATAAGGGCAGTACAGACAGGGGTAAGAGGCCTTCAGAACGAGCAGGTGTAAAGCAAAGTCATTTTAAGACGATGATTAATTTACAAGCAGCGTGGGATGTGGAAGGAAGGTGTTAGGCTGGACCTACAGGCAAAATGGTGATGGAAACATCAGAGCAAGCAACAGATCCCAGTGGAACCGGAGAGCTGCCGGTGTCCCCAGGGTGCCCATCGCATCCCAGCGTGAGATGTGGCAGGAGGGGCACGAGAAACCGAAGCCAAATGACACCGAAAGCCTTGGGCAGGGATTGACGGGCCCTGCGCTGCACACGGGCTCTGCACAGAAAGGAAGAAAAGTTTCTATGAACTTCTGCTGTGCAATCAGGCTGGGCTGGTGGATCATTATCTGCAGAAACCTCAAAGGAAGCGCTCTGTGCCCGTGTCCCAACTCACAAACAACTTGCAGCATGTTCTCAATAATGCTGAGAAGCGTGGGATTGGGGTTTTTCGCTCCTCAGCGAGTGAGCCTGGGATGTAAGCTCCCCCTGCCAACGTCTGCTGAAGTTACAGCAGGAGACGACCTCTCGGTAACAAGCAGCTGTGAGCAGAAGCGTATGGAAAATTAACTGGTTTGCAATAAAGAAAAGACCCTCTGCAATGGGAGCACTGTGCTCGCCCTTGATTCACCACCAACAGGTCAGAGCATCTCAGCCCTGCGAGCTCGCGAGGAGCAACTTCAGGGAAAGTAAAACAAAGACATGAAAGCACATTAAGATCCCTTACGGTGAACAAAAAAATCCATGCAAGTCCCTCCTTTTCGCTGAGATAACAGCAATCAGTTCCTGTCATCTCTGTTACTTCAAGAGGCTTTTTACTGCTTTGTATTGGATACGAGATGGGAGCTTCTGCTTTTAAAAAACCCAATAAACTTTCATAGAAACTTTATTTCATTAAGCACCTCCCTCACCAACACATAACCCCTCATCTGTGCAGCCATCCCCACCAGGCTACACCGCTTCGCATCAACAGGTGAGGTAGCACTTGCACCCAAAACTTCACCGTGGAACAAGTATAAAGGAAAATAACCACCCGAGACCATTTCCCCCAAGTTTAACGCGGGGCTTGCAAACATTTCCCTCCCTTTGTGAGCATCCTTCTGTCTTTCTCCACTGTCAGCAGCCCCCGGAGCAGCCGGGACCAGTACTGTACCTGGCTCGGAGATGGTCAGGCTCTGGTCGGAAGGCAGCAGGAGGAATTCCCTGCACGTGTCCAGGTCCAAGCTGGGCAGGCTTTTCTTGCGGCACAGCTCGGTGACGATGCGCACTGCCTTCTGACAACGGCCGTCATCCTTGGGACCGCTCATCTCCCACACCGCATCCTCCGCTGGCCCCTCTGCTCCCTAAGAAACTCCAACTACAAGAGGGTTTGCTTAGTTTTGCTCACACAAGCGGGTTGCACCAGTTCCACCCTCCGGCATGGCAGCACCTGAGGGACAGACAGACAGACAGACAGACAGACAGGCACCTTGTGCCAGGCGATGCTCAGCTCCACAAACCCTGCCCAGCAGCCGGCTCGCTGCGGTCCTGATGCCTTCTTGCCTCTGAGATCAGAGATCTGCTCCCTGCCAAGGCGTGTTCCAGGCAGAGAGCCTCCTACCGAACTCTTTCTGCCCTCCACACAACGTTGTTAAAGCTGCAGCCCGGATAATTCTTTTAACCCTTTCCTTGCTGCCCCTTCTCCAGGTGCGGAGTTTCAATTTCCAGCCCCAGAGCAATTTTGCAAAAAAAAAAATAATCAAAAAGACAGAAAAAAAAAAAAAAANAAAAAAAAAAAGGCGAATGCTGAAATATTCCGGCACATCGTCAGACAAGAGAAACAGGAACACTGCACAAACTACTTCAAACTGCCAAAGGCAACATAAGAAAAGCAGCAGGTTTTATTGATTTGTTTGTGCTGGTCCTAACACAACGGGCTGCAGATGGCAATAGAGATTGAGAATGCCATTTTATTTCATAATTAGATTTATTTTATTTTATTTTCTGCAGCGTTTTTTTTTATTCCTATTGTAATTTAGCAGGCAGGTCATGCCATATGACAGAGCTACACTTTTGAACAGAGAATATGTATTTGACAGGCGTTGGAAAAGAAGCAATTGTATAACAGGCAATTAAAATTATGTACAGCAGAATGATTTCTTGCAGCTTCTGGAGCAGAGTTACAAATATAATGAGCAGACTGGAGAGCCAGGGCTGAAGCTACACAGGTCCCTCAGCCCCACATGGCAACTGAGTGTGTTTAGATTCGTGTCTCTGAGTTTGTTTTGTCTGTTAATTACTTGCTGGAGCGCTTTGAGCCATCGCACCACCTGAGTCCCGGGAGCTGCACAAGCACCCAGTGCAGCCCAGGTCCTCTAACACCCCCCAGTGCAGACACAGGGCAGCAAACCTCCCAAAACCACCGTATCTGCATCCCCAGGCTGGGAACTGCAGGGTCTGGTGGAGTCCCCATCCCTGGGGGGGGTTGGACAGACGGACATGAGGTTCTCGGGACATGGGGCAGCGCCAGGGCTGGGGGAACGGGTGGACTCGATCTTGAGGGGCTTTTCCAACCAAAATGATCCTCTAAACTGGTGCTGTCCCAGCACAGCCCACAGCTCTCCCACAGCTCAGCACCACCGAGGTGTCCGTCCCCCAATGCAGCTCCGCTGGGGCTGGCCGGACAAAACCTCCTGCAAATCCCGCACCCGTTGGGTTGGTGACTCGCTCCTGTGTCCCATGCGGCATCCGCACATCGCTCCAGCATCCCTGTGCGGCCACAAACAGGGTCCGGTTGGCCACACCACCCGTTCCTGGCCAGGCCAAAGTGTTTTGGGCAGCTCAGCATTGCCAGCAGAGCACAGGCAGCTGCCACGGCGCTTTATCCAGCGCGGCAACTTACCTACCCAGCACATCTCCTTCCAAAAAACTTCTGTTGCCATGACAACACGAGTGCAACCTCTTATTAACACAGCATATCCTACAGCTGCTCACAAAGAGACACTTTTAATGAGACACTACCACCTCCCGGCCGGTGCTGCACAACCTTCTGCTGCAAACAGTCTGAGGCACACCTGTAGATTAACAAGTATTTCTGGAAGTGTTTGCCACACGCCAGCAAACACCAGCATCACCGCCTGCTTGCTGGCGGCACCACAACTTGCAAAGCTCAGTGTTTACTGGGTAGAGATTCCAGACTTTGCAAGGCTGGAAGCTAAACCAGTAATTTGCCCGGAGCTCAGGCTCAGGTACACTATGCATTACATTCATACGACAAACTCACTAAAACCACCCACCTATTTATCTTTCAAAGGAAGCTGAAACTCAAATTATGCCCCAAACCTGTCTTTAGAGCCAATCACTGACACCCGCAGCTTTCATCTTTCCTTATTCACTGCACAGTACTTTTCCTCAGGCTGCAGAAGGGCCTTTCCCTCCCTGCTTTGGGTCTGAGGAGCTGAGCAGAACATCTTTGTTCCTTCTGTCATTGCCCCCACTCCCAAATCCAAAGTACAGTGAGACCCAAGGGGGTGCAGCTGAGTTTTTGCCTGAGCCACCAAAACTGGCCCAGTATTGCATTGGAAATTTGAATTTACTTTAAAGAGATTTCAGCAGACAAAAAAAAACCCACCCCAAACAAAGCCTTAGAAAAAGGTTAATGTCCAATTGAGAGCTTGTAACACAGAAATCAATAATGAAATTCAATTATTTGGAAAAAAGCTAATTTTATTTCAAAGGTAATACCAAGAACTTCTTACTTTTAAATCTAAAGTCACCTTCGGTCAATTATTCCCTTTCAGTTAGATATCAGAGGATTCCAGGCTTGCTGGGTACAATAACAGAAGACCCTGGTATTAGGAGCCATACTCTGAACAAACATTTCTTCAGAACACAAGACCAGACAATTTTGCACCTTGTAACTTTCCATTTATGTCATATGCACCTTTACTGTCCACCACAGAAGGCTGGAAAACAGCCAGATAACAGCTGCCACATCTGAAAATCCAAACATTGCTTTTCCTAAGCAAGGACCCTCACGCCTACTTCTCCCATATACAATGCCCATGGCTACTGAGATATAAGGTTTTCACAGAACAGACTCACAGAACAGTTTGGGTTAGAGGGACCTTCCCAGCTCCCCCAGTGCCCCCCCTGCCATGACAGGGACATCTTCACCAGCTCAGGTTGCTCAGAGCCCCGTCCAGCCTGGCCTGGGATGGCTCCAGGGATGGTTCAGCCACCACCTCTCTGCCCAACCTGGGCCAGGCTCTCACCACCCTCAGGGCCAACAATTCCTTCCCCAGCCAAACTGGAACCCTGTGGTCCCAGAGTGGAGGGGCAGGAGCACAGGACGGACACAGGAGCATGGGATGGATACACCAGCACAGGATGGATGCACCAGCACAGCTCCTACACTGCCGCAGAGCATCCTTTCTGCAGCCTGCCTCAGACTGAACTCGTACTGGGAGGTCAAATTGCTCCCTTAAATCACGTTTCCACCCTCCAGCACTAACAGCAGAGCCCCCCCACGCTCCCAGGGACCTGATGATCCCTGAAGGGGTTGGGCAGCTCTGGCTCCATCACGTCCACCCTGGCATTTCAGCCCTCCCGTCTCTGGCGAGCTCTTCCCCACGGCTGCATCCACATGGCATTTCGGGAGCGCCGTGCCGGCCCCTCGCACGGCAGCATTTATCTTCTCCCGGTCCACCGGCCTCACGTTACATTTAGAGAGGCAGAGCTAACAGCGAAATAGAAAAGGCTGCATCTGTAGCGAGTCCAGAAGGTCTTAGAGTTGAAAAAATGTTAGGGGAAAATGTCTCAGTTACAGATAGAAATGTGTTACATGCAACAGCGCAGCTCTTGAGTTACCTTTGAAATAAATGCTCCGGCAAGACCACAGAATGAACGAGAATTCTGGCTGCTCTCTGCATATGCTGCTCAGTAACCGAGACAGAAAGCGGCAAAATTAATAATAATCTGAGAGTGAGCAGATCGGGAAAGGATGATAATTTTCCCTTCAGTAAAGCAGAAGACGAGCACCAAAGACTTTACCACAAACATTTCGGAGTCCTCAGACTGCACCGCAAGCAAGCTCTGAGATGTGAAGTTTAAAGACAAACAATTCATTCATTTCTTCAGCACAGCACATGATGAACCTGCATAGCAGAAAGGGGTAAGCAGGGCCTGCTGCGAGCTCCTGTCCTGAAGCATCCGGGAGGTGTTGCTGTGTAATGCGGGTTTCACGGGTTTAAAGGCAAGAAAATGTTGCTTGGTGTCCTGAAAAGCGGTGATTGGAGAGGCACTGTGGCTTAGCGCACTGAAAATGAACGCCAAAGACAGTTCTTTGAAGCAGAGTGCATCCAGGCAAGAAGCTTTCTAGGGGCAGAACTATCATCTAAAAACGTTTTCTGGCGATGGGACTTCTGAAACACATTTTATTGACCTGGAATCTTGGCGTAGCCTCAAGGTGAACAGTCATGGCACGATTTGGCAGGGCTGCAAGCTCTAAAAAGCCTTTTCTGCTCCAGCAGCATCAGATGGCTGCGAGACATCAGCTGAGATGGTATCGGAGAGCTGTGAGTGCCCAAAAGCCATTAGCTAAATAGCTCAGGGAACTCTGCCCTTCCCTTCTCCAACCGTCTGCATTTAACACAAGGCACAATCACATCAAATTAATAAAGTGGGAGCCCAGGGCCCACACTGGGGTGCCTGCCCGAGGATTTGGCATCTTGGTGGCATCCCAGCCAAGCAGGCTGTGCCTGGTGCTCGGTCGCGGTGACACGCACGGGCCACAGTCCTGTCAGCCCCACGACGGTTTGACGAGCAAGGGTTATTTGGCACCAACAGTCCTCAGAGAAACCGCCAGAAACAGGGGGACAAACCTGATTCCCACCGGAGCAGCTCCTGCTTGCTGAAAGGTTCCTTGGCCTCCGTGGCCTTGCGGTGGAGGGGACGAGGAGGGGACAGACGGGCCGGGCACCAGCCGAGGATGCTCCATGTGTCTCGTCCCCAGGAGCACAGGCCGCGGTCCCCCATGGCGGGAGGGAGCCGGTCGCTGCTGTGCCCATCACCAGCGCTCCCGTGCGATGGGACAGCGTCACCCCCAGCTCCCGCATCCCAGCAGCAAGCAGAGCTCTGAGAAACGGATGAGATTGAAGTCCCCGGGTCACCACGTTCCGCTGAAACGCCAGCGCTGACCGCGGGGTATGATGGAAGCCGCGCGATCTCAGCACATCCCCCAGCAAACGGCGGCTCCCCAGCAGGGCCCTCTCACCCCTGCAGGAACCAAAGCCTCGCCTAAGAATTTCTTCCCAAGAAACAACTCCTTGCTCGCTGGGACCAGCACGTAGGTGGCTGTGTAAGAGCACCATCTGCTGACACATCCTGCTGCTGGCACGGCTCTCCTGCGTTTTGAATCGCCACCTTGCACCCAAGTGCAGGGCCACACGTCACATCACTGCATGGATCTGGTCCCTCAGATACCAAAACACACGTTTATAAAGCAAAAGCACACGCTGGCCCCAGCTACGCGTTCCCTAGGGACTCATTTCCAAGTGGTGAATACACACACGAAAAGCCACGCAGGGCACAGCACACGAGGAGCATCGCTTGGCTATGGCCGCGACGTCCACAGGTTACAGGGCAAACAAGTTGCTCCCTTGTTTTTCCAAGGCTTCACGGGGGTGCAAGGAATGGTCCCACAGACCATTGTGGGGTCTGTCGGGCTCTGCGAACATCCATGGGCTGGACACATACCCAGAACCATCACCTCGGAGGCTGCGACAACCTCTGGGGCGCCAGCAGCACAAACCCCCCAGAGAAAACCTTAAAATACCTGTATTTCACGTACTAGGTGTCGAAAAAACAGTTCGTCGCGTTTAAGGGAAAAGCGCAGAGCGGCGAAATCACGGCATCTCCAGCCTAAGCTGGGAGTCGAGTTTAGACTTCGGTATTTTCTGCCCTGGGACCAGATGGTGCTCACACCTCAGTGCTGCAGGGAGAACGTCAAGGTGCTTCCAGCCTGCAAGTATTGGAAAAGCGCTGCTAGGAGTGAAACGAGGGGCTGACAACCTAATGCAGACGTGCAAAAAGGAAACGCCTATTGAAAGAGTCGTGTTTCTGATTTAATAGAAATAACTAAAACAAAATGGTTTTCAGACAATGCTTTAAACTGATCTAATACAACTTCTACAGCACGTTCCAGAGCACGAGAAATAGTCACAGGCAGCCAATGTATTAACTATGTAAAGACAAAAATGAATTACACACCAGCAAATACCACAGGAACAGAACGATTGAAAACAGTAACTTTGTTTTAAAAAAGTTAAATATGACTATTCAGATAATACGATACCACAGAAACAGCATTTTTTTAAAGAATCATAATAAAAGATGAGTGAAGTTTACTATGTGCAAAAAAGAACCAGTTCAACCACTGGGAGCAAGAAATAATCGAAGAATCAAAGAATGCCGTGAATTCAACCCTTCCATGAGTACATTTACATGTAAAACAGGCTTTCAGCCGCACAATTCAATAGGCTTATATACACGTTTCATGGTGTGCTGAACCTAATACCCCACTGCAGGCAATTAGCAGACACACACTTGTGTTTTAGCAAATGTAGCTCACTCTAGAATGCTGCAACAAGTCGAACTTACGAGATATTTTAGTGCCTCTCCTTGTAGAAATTCAATAAATTCTAAAGAAAGCAGCCTTGAGCTGTAAGATCACTCCATAGAAAAAGCCAAACCCGTGTTTCGTACCTTTCATAGTTCACTTTTCAGAAAAATACACAAATTTAACTGTGCTTTTTGAAAACCAATTCAGATACATTAGAAAGCATAGAAAGTAGGATCCCCATGAGCAAACACAGGAAGAGTTACTGTACACGGACTACGGAAAAATAAAAGAAACGGCCATATCTGAAGATACAACGCGTCTGTTCATTCTGAAATACGTCTCTGTAAACTGTGGCGCATAATTTTTTTTAAAAAAGTTCCTCCATTATTTACTTAAACACCTACTTTTAAAAAAAATATGTAACTTTCCCCAATTTTTAAAATAAAATGCCACACTGTATTGTGAATAACTCCTGCGCGCTTTGTTTTTAAAAGCTAGACTTGGCGATATGCATACAATTTTTCCTATAAAATCACTAGGATTTTATAGGAAATCAGGATTCCTGTCATGCTAACAGGCAACAGACAAAGCAGTTTTATTGCTTTTTCGAAGGAAGAAAATCAGAAAAAAGCAAGAAAAAGCCAACTTGCATACATCAGACACACAGTGTTAAAATAGTGGTGCCATTACCTAAACTTTTAGAGGTCACCCAATAAACCAGGTCATAAACAGAATCAATTTGGGCTGATTTTAAGGACTTACTTGCAGAAATGCTTATAAAAGATTTAAATGATCCATGCTTAAGTGTGCAGACACAGTCAAGTGTCATAAGAGCAATAGTGACATTCCACACACCAAACCAAACCAAACCCATAACAAAAAGCCCAATTTCTCTACATTTAACAGCATTTCTACTTTCAGAAGTTTGGGGAACACCCTTTTTTTGGATAGTAACTCTGCCTTATCATGCTATAGGCCACTTAATTCCAGGGCACAGTTCAATCAAAGACCTGAACGTACCCAGCTGGTTGTCACTAATCACCAGTAATTACATGGCCGGACATCTGCTGAGGTAACGGACAAGTCCCAGAGCAGTGAACTGTGCACTTTGCACTCGTATTTCAAAAGCAAGTCACCTTTTACTTCTTTGAATTAACTTCAGGGTCATTTACAACGAAAACAGAGACATTAATTTTTTTTGCTGTGGTTTTACAAGTGTCTAAAATGAGAGCCCGGTCTCTGCTGGCCTTATCAAGGTGGCTAGGCCCCAATTCCCAGGGTAAAACCCACCGCCACTTGCACATATTGCACACACATCACCTGGAACAGAGACCAACACAGCGGTTCATACAACCCCCTTTAATCAGCTTTTGAATGAGTTACACACGGCATCGCACCAAACGGGCGTTTCGGCTGAGCAAACCCTTCCCGGTTGTAGGACGAACACTTACACACTATAGGATCAGGAAATGTATTAGCAGAGATGATCTATCTTTTCAAATATTTTTGAAGAGAACGCGGCTAATTTAACAACAACAACAACAAAATTGTATTATTTGGAGTTCCAAAATGAAGGGGGAGACGGGGAAAAAAGAATGTTGTTTTATTTCTTTTACATAAAAAAGGAACACTTAAGACTTGCACGCAAGGCAAATTCCGCACGACACGACCGAGCACTGAGGAGCTGAATGGAAGGACGAATTGCAGATGTCCAGTGGATGTACAAGAGCAGAGCTTGAACCCTCACCAAGGCCAAGGCCGAGCATCGCTCCAGGTTCACAGGGGAACCAGCGAACACGGGCTGAGCCCCCACAATCTGACAATGAGATGTTAAAACACTCAGACACGTGCCGTGGGGTCTGGCAGCAGCAGGAGCACGTGGACCCCGACCTGCAGCTTTGTAGCGTGGTCCTCGTCACCCGCAACACCACCAGATCATCCTGCAGCGCTGGGATCCGGCACCGGCGCCTCATCAACACCCAAAAGAGTCGAGGCCTGAAGGTGCAGAACCTGCAGTGCTTAAGCGCCATAAAAAAAACCAGTAACCCCGATTGAAGAGAAGTCACAAAAATCTTATTTTCATCATAATTTTAATAATATTCCTTTGCAAAATGAAGCTGAGAAACTAGAAATGCACAAACAGGCAATACACAGAGGCATTAAATGATCCCTCGTTACGCCCCGTGTCCTGCTCACACGCCTCATCCTATGGGCCAAGCGTTGGCTATTTGTCAATCTGATGTGTTTAAGTAGAATTACTTTTCCTTTCACATACAAACTGGTAAAATGTAAATTTAAACTGGCACTATATTAATATCTGAAAAATTTAAAAAAACCCCTCAGTTTGAGTTTTCAGCGTAACATGTGCGCAATCTAAAGAATTGAGCTTGAAGTTGCAAACACCTTCAGTCCCCTTATTTATTTCGAGCGGTACAGTCACAATGTATATACACTTTGTTCTTATAAAAAGAAATCAAATCTTAAGCGATTCACACAAATTTCTGAGAGCACCTCTCAATTTGATACACTGTGCTAAAGTATTTCTCTTTACCATTATTCTTTAACCATTACAGTAAAGATGAGTTACAGGAGTCGCTCCCGCCGAACGCTCCAAAACCCCTGATTTACCACAGAATTGCCGTATTCACGCAAAACCTCACGGCAAAGTAATTTCTGTCAACTTGACCTCATCCAATTACATGATTTCTTTGTCTTATCTTAACAAGACCTATATGAAGGCTGGAAATTCCATTTGCTATTTCTAGTATTGATTTATACCGGTGAAGGAAACAACCGTTTAATTCCTTCGCGGTGACCTCGTTTCCAACCCGAAATGCTGGACTGAAGGCGGGTGGGGGAAGGCACTGCAAAGATGCTGCCCCAGCGTTTGGGGGAACGGGGAAATTGTTCTCTTTTCATATTTGACCAGAAACCGCTCAAAGCCAAATCCTGTGCAAGCGCTTTGTTCAATGGATGGACAAGAAACCCAGTCTCAACAGACTTATTCCAATCTTTCTCAACATTCCATTCCTAAGCTGCTGCTGAAGTTCTGAGTAGTACTCTAATAAAAATAAGACAGGACGTCAAAATGAACGCAATGTTAGAAATAGCATATATTACAAATCTTTTCTTGATAGGAACAATTAATAAGAATACATATTAGCTTAAAAACAGTTCAGCAAATGTTGCTGATCTGCAAGAAATCTCAAGTCACTATTTACAAATAAGACAAAGTGAATACAGGAAATTTTACACATTTGGTAGTTAATAGGTTATTGTTTGCCGAGTGGTCTATTAGAAACTGATATTCAGGAAGACTGGAAAAACACCCCAACCAGTTATCACCTCTTCAGTCTATATATTAAGTACAGAAAATTAGACAATACTGGGGAGAACATTCTGCCTCATTAGGGGGATCAGGGACAGATGACACAACGCTGAGACTTTTGCCGTGAACGCCATTAAAATGTTCTGTGTACAGGATTCGTAATAAATACACCCAGTCCTACCGAAAAGGGATCGTTGCAACCACTTCAGTCTTTCATCTGTCAAGAACTCACACTCCTGCACTTGCCAATTCAGAACAGTTTAATGATTTTTTTTTTTCTTCCTTTTGCTATACAGAAAACGTAGTAAAGAAAGTCAAATTTAGATAATCGGCTCAACACAGATCAGTTGTTCACAATACCGCTTAAATGAGATGATAAAAGCAACGACCAACACGCACTGAAGTTCACACAAAGAGGGGATTTGGGGAGCGTTGCTCACAGTTTGTGCTGCAGTCCAGACACAGGAATATCTTACCAACCAGTCTCATCTGTACATGGAACATCTCGTATCAAATCTGCTTCTCTTCAACATTCACCCACCTCTATCTGTGAGACCAGGATGAGTGTGTCCCCTCCATCAGGAAAAGAATATAGCAAATAATCAAGGAGGAAAAAAATAAAAAAAGAAAAAAAAAAACTGAAAAAAAACCACACCAAAAATTTACAATACAGTTTTTTCCCCTTTTGCTGAGAATGCTTTTCTGTACAAGTGTTTTTTGTAATCTAATACTGTTTAAAAAGCTATCAGCTTCTTCAAGGTGGCCACCGTAGGCATTATAATATTCCAGGAACACTTAAATAACAGTTTTTACAATAAACTTTAGGTCCATATCGTTAGATTACTTTATATGCACTGGTCTCTCATCTGATTTTAGGCGTTTCCTACGTGGTTGTATAAAATCTTCATCGGAGTCCTCAGTTATTTCACCATCATCCTCTTCCTGCTCAAATTCAGGCAAAGGCTGGAAGGTCCTGTCTGGGTAGATCTCTGTAAGTTTATCTTCAAAGTACAATGCAACTGCCTTCCCTGCCTGCGCTACTTCTGAATCAGCCTGCGGACAGAAGAAGAGGAACATTCACCGGTTGGAAATGCACATCCCTTCACCAAGTGTGCATGGTCTGAAACGCTTACCTTCAAATTAATCTCTTGTGTTTCTGCATAAACTTGAACAACTTTCATCATCTAAAAAGGATACCAGAGTCAAAAAAAAACGGAATTATAATCCTTTCTAAAGTTATGAGATTGCATAGGATTGGATGACTAACGTCAGCCATAACAGAACAGTTTGTTATGGACCACACCTCTTTACTGCTCAAACTTAGTGGAAGCAGGTTTAAAACAGGTAAATAAACCTTCAACAAAACACACAACTTTTGTACAAATAAGCGTCTGTCATTTTAAAAACTGCGCTCTACTCATGGCCGCTTTCCTCATCATAAATTTTAGCCGCCTGGACGTTATTGTGGAAAAGTCTCACTTCAGAGAGAAATGCTCCATGAGACCTCTTGTTTGGGGGTCTTACCCCACCGTGATTTGAATCTCTTTTAAAGCATATGGCTTAGAGGCACCACACGTGACGATATGACGAGAGGTCAAGGTGGCTCGTCCTTTGCCATGAGGCAGCATTTCAAACAGCGACACGAGTCTGAAACACTTCAAGAAAACAACCCAAACCAACAAGAAAACAACCCATCCATCAGCCCTCGCTCCCTCGGTTTACTCTGTCCCTAAGAGCTGCAGCATGTTTTCCTCTACAGCAGATGCTTCATTAATTCCCTCGATTGAGAAGTTCACATAATTGCAACTTCTTCCACAGTGCTCATTAACCTCCACCCAATACAGAGACATAAGGGAGTTGGGGGTTTCCAAGTCCCAAATGCTTGCGAGCATTTACAGCATTACATCATTAACCTTGATTTTTACTAGTGTGCTCGGGAAAGAGCCGAGCTGTTAATTGTAGGTTTGTGTCCTTCCTTCAGTTTAGTTCTTCACAGGGCCAGAAATGCAGCACAAGCACTGCGAAACTCAGGTTACATTTCACAGGAAAATATTGGCTGTTTTCTGCATTTCTAAGGTCAGGAGAAAGCCATTCCCTGCGCCGCCTTCGCCCCGGGGCTTTGTGTCATTTGTGCTTTAGGGCAGCTCAGAAATAAGGATATTCTCTTAGCTCCTATAATACCACAACTTTTCTTGATATTCAGAATACTTTTTTCCCGTTGCTCCACCTAGTAACAACACTTAGGTGAAAATATTTCATTATCAGACCGGTTCATTGCACAATAAGCCAACTTTCCGCATTCGTCAAAAATATGACTTCCCACAAAAGTTATGTACCGAAAACTGATTTTTGTGAGAGCCCAGCTACCCATGAACTGAAGCACTAAGCTTAATACCGGCTGTAACGAACACGTTTTTCTGGGCTCAGCCTGCATGAGGTGCTAGAACCAGTAGAACATTCTTCAGAAAGGCACTTTCCTCAGTAGAGGAAGTTTCCTCAGTAGAATTCTACCACGTTTCACGAGTACAAGAACCATTATTTGTATAGCTTGAGACAGTTTTAAGGACTGTTTGTCATGATTACCACACTTCCTAAGCACTTCTGCAATCTACTCGATGTGCAGTAACAGGGTCACCCTGCTCCTCAGTCATATCCACACCAGCCAATGCACTTCAAGTTCCCTCTGTTAAAAGCCTGAAACTAGAAACTAAAGCTAAAACTGACAGATAGTTCTGTAATTGCATTTGGTTTGGCTTGTTTGGTTTGTTTTTAAGTGTCTGATTCAGCATCTGCTCCATAAGCAGAAGTTACAACTGGAAGCAGAGCCTTGAAATGGAGAAGCTGCACAACCATGTTGAAATAAATCTTAATCTAAAAAAAAGTACGGGTAGGAAGTTAACATACTTCATTAAACCTTTCACAGTTCTTGAAGATCAACCGGACATCTGCCACAAAATCCTCAGGAGTCTGGTAGTGTTGGGAATGCTTCTTTTGCAGTTTCTTTTTCACCGTAGATAAATCCATTGGCTTCTTTATAATTTTATAGTAGTTTGGTATCTGTAAAAAACAGCAATTTATCACTACAATGACTACACAGTTCACAGAAGCAGTTGAATTTCTTCGCTTATCAAAATATCAATCAGTTAATCTCGTCATGCAGTGTATGCACGTTCAGCAAGTGAGAATAATTTCTTTTCCTCAAACTGCTCAAGAGGTTCTTTCCAACCCGCACAGTCTATCACAGCATTGCGATGCTTTTCATTAGAAAACAGGAGAGTCAAAGCAGTTTCTCTCCTCCTTTTATTTAAAAGATCATCCTAAAAGCATTTTGAATTTCATGGGTATCCTGAAACATTTTCTTCCAACTCAGCAACTGTTAGGAGAAAGAATTTTTAACTATCTGGGTTTGAGATGGGAGTGGAGCCTCTGCACGGAGAAACTACAGAATCAGCTCCTATCTGAGAATCATGAAAAACGGGATGACAGCCAGAACTTTTAGACTGACCAAGGGCACACGCTTCAAGGAAACACAGTCGGTTCCTTCCCGAACTCAACTTTAGACTCCGAGAGATGTTATGTCAAAAATAAATCACAGATTGTTTTTCAGGAGACTCACCGAGGCTGGGACTGGCTCTTGGAATTCAATGCTCAGCTCGTGACAATACAGGTAAAGCAGGAGACGTTCACATTTCTTACAAAGAAACAAACAGCTTCACATTAGTAACTTTAATTTATCCTCAGCCCAGAAGTTCATATCTATTTTAAAAAGGTTTGTACTTCAGCAGCTTAGTACTAGAAAATTTAAACACAATCCCCACAAGCTCAATTATAAACCGTCAAGTCCTCAGGAGGGCACTGGGGAGAGGGTACACAGACCACGACCTTACAGTTCACGGAGCAGAAACAAACTCCCTTTTTGCTTTCTTCTTCCTAAACAAAAGCCTTAGGCTAACGTTAAACATGAAGATGCATGCTAACATAAAATCAATTTTTTTTTAAAAAAAGACAAACTACCATCGCTTTTGTCCAATCATACCTGCATGTAACAGGAAAGGACTGAGTTGCAGACTTTTATTCTTTTCCCCACAAGTAAAAATTAAACTATTTGAAACCAGAGTGTTTCTAGTAATTCCCTGTTTAAATATTTTTCTTTGCTTGTAATTCCTTTGGAGGAATTTGATTTGATAATACCCTAACGCTTTACGCACAGACTGATTGATATAGCCAAAAATAATTCCGGCTGTCAAGGTCGTTCCACAGAATGCAGCTCAGCACTCCCAGCACCTCTCCCAGCACCAACTCCACACGCCAAACTTGCATCCCTATTTTTATGAAAGTTGTATCAACGTTAAACGCAAAGAACTTCTAATTAGAACGCTGCAGAGATTCATGCATGTTAAAAGATGCATTTAAATACAGAATATGTGTTTACATGCAAGCTTTAGCTACTAGATGATTACAGTCCTAATGTAATGGAGCCCTCCCACAGTCACCAACACCTGGATACGTGGCCACAGCAAGAGAAATATTGTTATTTATTATGGGGTTGGGTTTTGTTGATGGTGTTTCGTTTTTTCAAAAGCCAAAACTGCATTTAATTGGCTGCAGCCACAGGAAAAGCATCTTCAAGACATCGTGGGGGATAGCAATGTGAGAAAGCACTTTTGTCTAGGAAACAGATTCCAGATTTGAGACATACCCTTTGGTCCACGGGACTCAGGCCTTGCGCTGTCTTCCCTTTCTTGCTGTGTTGTGAATTGTCGCAATCATATTCTACTTCTGGTTTGCTCAGATCTCTGCAGAATGTACATATCCACTCTCCACTAAACAGAAAGAAACACAATTATTGCAGATATCCAGGGACAAAGTCTCATCAGCGATGACCACAAAGATTTTTCTCATTCGCTCTGACAGGTTCACACTGTACTGTGGTAAAGACTTGGATATCCAAAGAACAAACCTTAATGCTCAAGATAATCAGCCAGTTAAGGCCATTTTTCCTGCCCTCATATTCCTCTCCCAAGTATGTTCTAACACTTTACAACACCTTTCTCACTGTGGCCCTAAAATGAACTTTATATAACAGAATCACACTTTGAGAGCGATAAACATTGACCAGTTACACCCAAAACAATTCAGACAGCCCTTTGGAATGTCAGTTTTTTTACTGACGAGAAATCATCCAGAACCAGCTGATGTTGAGGAAGAAACACCAATTTTGGCACTGTGTTCAAATGCACCACGAGAATGAGCCCACAGAGCTGTTCTCAGGAACCACGACACGGTTTCTGGTACCTCGGAAAGCTGAGGAGCGTCGGTACGTGGCAGGTCAGGTGAAAAACCTTCGGGCACTTTTCACAGCACAACAGGTCCCCTCCGTTCTGGCACACGGCACACCAGTCTTCATTTGGATCATCGTCTTTGTTATTGCCTTCTCCTCCAATTCTGGCCGAGCGGTGCATTAGACTGCGCACAGGGGATTTTCCATTTACAAAGTTATGTCCAGACTGTTTGCAACTTTCACTTAAATCTGCTGGTTCAGTTTTTACATGATTTTCGAGGCTTCCTAACGCTTCTAATTCACTTTCCAGATGCAAGTTAGTGGACAGCGGTGGTGTCAAGCTGCTCTCGGGACTGCTAAGCTGAAATGAAAGCAGCACATGAAAATCAGAGTCAATTCTACAAGGGCATCTTTCTTCATATGTTGGAAATCAAAAGCCATCCATCATTTAAAGGCACTATACTCACTTCCCAAAACAAGTGGGAAATCATTATGAAGACCTGAGCTGCATACAGTATTGAAAACTACCTTTCCGCAAGCCTACCCTTTCAAGAACAGACTCATTTCTGCTGATATATAACATGATAAACAAACTTCCAAGCCAAACACACTGATAAATTGTTAAAAATAGACCTTCACTGTCACTTGGAACGATCCTCCAATCCACCACCCCACTCCCAGTACATGATTCTATTAAATCAGGCATAGGTGGGAAACAATTTAAAAAATTCACTTGCATAAATATTTTATTTATGCTCTGGCATAAGAACTTTTGCCTGATTGGAAGATTTCTCAATGTAATTCCATGCGTATGAATGTTCAGGAACTACTAACAATGGGTGACGTACAGCTTTTACCAGTTAGGGATTAAAAGTGGCAAACACAGTACACTGCTGGGGGTATTTCATTTTAACAGCTAAAGATAAAATTTATATGACAGACTACCCTGGCAGAACACAGTATTAAAGGATATAATAAAGTCCTCAACATGGACCAAACTGAGATTAAGTTCTGTTTTCTATTAGACTACTTTCAAAATTGCTTTATTATTTCCAAATTCTTTCACATGCTGCTAGGAAAACTGTAACATACTGTTGCACAAACTAACTTTACCATGCAAGCGCTCCTTCTGCCATCCTCTGTTTTTTCCTGTTTTACTGTTCCTGAGAAACTGCAAATCTCCTCCTCTGTGCCAGGCTCTTGCTTCACCCTCACTTGGTCAGACTTGAAGTTAATGCTGGTCTTCTCAGCAGTTCTGCCCGAGGAGCCACAGCTGAAAAGATACCAGCACATAAATAAGAGTAATTAGAGCTAAGAAATTGAAGTGACTGTTTCCTGAATGCATGTTAGAATGTTTACGAGATAGCTCAAGTTTACAAGACAACAGAGAGTCATAGTGAAGGAAAAAACAAACCAACCACTCAAACAAAAAAAAACCCAACTCTTCATGTAAGAATTCTTCCATTACTGGGTCACGGTTGCACCACAACCCTACTGACCCGTTATCAATTCATTTTTTTAATTCTTCACATCTGATTTTTCAGCCCGGAGGTGTTAAGGTTCCACACTCACCTTCCTCTGCTGCCCGTGCTGGAGGTGCTGGGTGGCCTCACCGGAGTGTGCGAGTTGGATAAACCTGCAAAGAAGCAGCGTAGATGTTGACTTGGTACAAAATGTACATTCTGCTGTAAAATAAATGACTGGTGTTAAGTAACACCAGAAGTGCTGCTAGAACATCCTAATTTAATACTTCACATTAAGTAAGCAGCCCTCTGAGTTGTTTGATCAGAATAAAGGTCTAGCGCACCACATTAAATAAAACAGACAGGCTGTTGTTAGAGTCCCAATAATTATTTCGCCTAATCCGAACAGTGCTATAGCTCTCAGCCCATTAAGTCCTCAAATGTTATGCACTGACATCCGCCAGTAAAGTCAAGAAAAGCAGCTTCTGTAAGTCTGCACACAGGTTTTGAGAACCATAGTAAGTTCAACTGCTGCCATCGTTCATTCACAGGATCTTATAATAAACTTGCAGAAAGAAGACTATGAGAAACATATTGAATTACTGAAATTGGCTTCTTACTAACAGCAACAGACATCTTCAATGTTCAAATAACTTGAGATTAGTTACTGGTGACTTCATTTGTTCACACGCATAACGAAAGCTCCATCATCAGTGATAATAGCTACACTTAGAACAGCCTTGCTCAAATGGCTGTTGGGTGTAAGTATTTCTAAGACTAAGCTATTCTATAAACTTCCCAAACCTCGGAATGGTCTAGGCCAGTTACCAGCAACATCTGAACTATGTCCTCTGATACACAGGAAAGAAAAAAAGGATTGTGGTAACACAGGACAGGAATACAGTCCATACGTGTATCAGAACACTGCATTCATGTGCTGGCAGTTGGTAACTATACAGGTGTTTCTGTAGGAGGGTAAACCTTAAGTTTCCAGAAGAATCTATTTCTGAGCAAAATACATTTTAAACTAATAAAACATCACTTCCCTTTTGGCAGGAAATAGCAGGTAATTATTTTCACCTTAAATACCAGAAACACCCATCACATTTACCTGATGACCCTGGAGACAGAGCTGAGGGTCCTGGGGAGGGATTCATGGTACTGGTGGGTTGTGGGGGTAGGTGGCTGCCAGTGATGTATCTACTCAGAAGGTTATCTAAACTACTTGAACCAGCATCTTCAAGCTAAGAAGCAAAAAACAAAAGTCAGAATCAGAGAAGCCTAATTAAAGTTTCTTAATAGCTCCACATCTTTGAATTGCGATCAGTATCTTTAGCAGAATTGTTCACTATCCCTTTGAGGATTCAGGATATCAACATTTTTATCAGTTTCGTACAGAGATCAGTCTTTCAAAACAGAAACCCCACCATCAGAAACTTATAGAAAAACTTTTCAAAAGCTCCTAGATATCAGAGTTCTCACAGCATGGCTGAATTTCCATTTGGTCATTGCAAACCTTTCGATTCCCAGATGTTCAGTGTTTTAGTCATACAAATGGTGTCACTCATATGAACTACCAGATTACTAATACTGCAAGAGTTATTCTGCAATTAAGATATTACAGGAAACCATGAACTTGTTTTTCCTGAGCGTGACGTGAAATCTGCCTCCCATTCACTTTTTACACAGGTTTTTAGCATCTATTGAAAACAAGAAAACAGGTACCCTATTACTTTAACTTTTACTTGAAGCTGTCAACTGCAAGACAGCACATTTGCAAATAATGTGTTTGAGACACATTGTATTCAAAGCAGGTTATTATGATTGTGCAAGCAACTTGAAAGATTAATAGCTTTCTATCCAGCTCTTGCACCAATTAAAACCCATAATAGCTCTTACATGAACAGGTATAAAAAAAGAGCATCTTAACAGAATTCGGAGCACCTATAAAGCAATTATTACAGCCACACTGCAGGGTACAGAAGGAATGTGAGGAGAGAGAAAGGCAGGGCAGCGGGACACCTGCTCTCTGTACCTCCTGCATGTGATATTGACATTTAGGAACATCACAGAGAGAAAAATCACCATTCGGGGCATTCGACATACGTAACTATTCAACTGCCCTAGTGATATCTTCCTGTATGATCGTCTTGTGGAAGAATGGAGTGAACACAGTACTTTGGATTAACATCTATCAATTTTACTATAGGACAACCATTAAATACTGATTAGTCTAACGGCTAACGCAGGTCAGCCCTACATGGCGAAAATAGCTGCATGCCCAAGTCAAGGGCTGAAGATTTTAATTCTCCAACTTGAAATGATAAATAAAAATACTATTGCACAGATAAGTAGCGATATCCAAATAAAGAAAGATACAGAAGGAAAGCAGATCATTGCTTCACCCGCAGCCTGATCTGCTCCACTGACCTGGATGGGCGGGATGTCCGGCAGGGAAGGTAAATTCTCTGGGTTTGTTACAGAAGGAATGAGTTCGATCGCAGAAACAGACGGACTCGTTGGGCCGCGGTTCGCACTCGCCATTGTTGCTGTGGTAGGACTAGTTGGATTAATAGTGGTGTTGTGCACAGAAACGACTGGAAAAGGCCCCGCGTGCCCAGGGTTTGAATGCTGCAGGGAAAGAGAAGAGACCGTGAGCGCATTACAGACAGATCAGAGAGCCAGAGCACGTCAAACTGCGACACGGGCTTTGTGAGAGTCCTCGACAAAAAACAGGGGCGGGGGAGAACATTAAACTCACATTTCTGTCCATACAACCTGATAGCACTGAATGCAAAGCAACTGCTACATTTATTTACTCGGAAAGGAAAAAAACACTTGATGTGGCTACGTATTTAAATATCTTCCACCACATTATTTTCATGTATAGTTATACTTCCTTAAAGCGATTACTTCCTCCAAAGACAACTTAGAGTCCATAAGTCTGTCTACAAACTTCTCTTTTTTTAAATAAATAAAGAGTAACTGTTTCAAGTATTACAAAGTCACTTTTGGTTTTCCAATCCCACTAACATTCATTGTCAAGAATTTTAATTCTTAGTAGTATACAGAGCTCTGCATCATGCTTCAGGTTTGAATTTAAAAACACTTTGGAATTTGGTTTCACTAAAAACCTTCAGCTACATCATGTTGAACGTCACTATTCCTGAATATTCTCTAAGAAACCAAAAGCTGAATGTCACTGAAAAGTGAAAAAGGAAACAGTTTGTTTCCCAGAACTATAGCGCAATACAAACATTAAAATTCATTCTTAAGGTTTGAATTTTCTTATGTTCAGCAAAAAGTGTCACAGCACAGTATGCAACATGAAAAAGCACATAAATGCGTGTAGCTGTGAGTTATAAGCGCTACAGATAAACACATTTACAGCTGGAGGTACCGTCTATTGTAATGAAAGTTTGGCACAATGGCACAAATGAAGCGTGTACACAGGATATACTTGTCTTTGAAGGTGAGGTTGCATCATGGAGTATTGTGGTCCATTGTGGCGCGGTATTCCTGGAATACGAGCAGCATTCTGAGCCATTCTCATCTGATGTGCTTGGAAAGCCCCACAGTTCATGTTACCCCTCTGCATGGTCTGCATGCTGATCAACCTGGGAGGCTGCAAGGGTTTTTGGTTTTTAACATTTTTGGTTTTAACATGGAAAAAAAGAAGCCAATTTCTTTCTACAGCAGTAGGTTTACCAGATACACAACACCAAGAAAAGCTGTCACATTTAAAGTAAAATTCCCAAATATTTTCACGTTCATAAACTGCTTTCTAAGTTTATATTCGACAGGGCTATCTTAGGTCTCAGTGTTACGGTAAAAGGTGAAATAAGAAGACAGAAGATCCTTACCTGCTGCTGTAAGACCTGTGGGCTGCTCTGCCGGGGAACGGACGCTGCCGGCTGCGCCATCCGCATCTGCTGCAGCTGCTGGTGCTTCTGCGCATACACCTGCTGCTGCATGTGCTGCAGCCGGAGCTGCGCCAGGTTGATCTGTCCCGGAGCTTTGCTGACGTGGTTGGTGGCTGGAGGAGCTTGTCCAACCACGACATTAGGAGTGTAACTAGGAGTCGGTTTGTTTTCAATGACAAGGTTACCTAAACCAAGCAAACAAAAAGAGCAGCTAGTAAACAGTTAAATCTCCATTTCATATCAATGGTCTTAATTATGCTTGTTTGTTCAACTTGCAATACATTAAGACATCGAGCATTGCTCCATATGTGGCTAAATATGACGTTCTGATTAAAAAAACCCTGACCTTATTGCCAAAAAAGCTTATTCCAGAAACTGAAGCATCCACTTAGCACTAGTGTCCTATACTATAACAATGAGAGCCACTCTAAGAGGGGAAAAAAGGGCCATTCCTAGAATCATTCCCATCGGAAACCAAACCGTGGAGAAGGCTTCACTAATCAAAAGAACAGAGCAGATCAGGAGGACAATCAGATGGGGTGGGTTATGTCAAGAGAGTTTTGGTCTTCTGCATTAAGAAATGTATTGCACTCTAACTCACATTAGATGAACGCCTCCAAATCAAACTAGTTTTTCAAGTAACACAGACTAAACAAACACAATTTTCTCACCTAAATTGACGACATTCTTTGCCCAGAACGTGGGGTCACAATGGAAGCGTATTGCCCCATTGGCAGCTGGGACGGGATCACAACGCGCCTTCAAAATGTGACGTAACTGGAATGTTATCTAATGGAAAGCAAAAACAAGCCTCGATGACAACGAAATAAAGAATAAGAACATTAAGAGGTGTGCATTTGTCCAGCAAGTTTAGACTGCTGGGGCACCAAAAAGGACTGTCAACAGCAAGTTGGGTAAGTAGCCTGGAAAGTACTCAATTCACCAGGAAAATCATCCACCATACAACTAATTTCTTACTCAACCCAGATGATTACAGAGAAGTACTGTTCAACAATAACACTGCTTCTGCAATGACTCAAGGGAAACACTGAGCTGCTTTCACAGAGCTTGACCCCATTCCTTCTATGATAAAACTGTTAAGTCCTTAGTTTACAAATGAGAAGTGGTGTGTAAGTTGGGAAATTTATCCCATTATTAAAGAAGTATTTTTTCTTTGCTTTTGTTTTTTTTAATGAAGCATGAACAACTCATTGTCTTTTCCTTGGATATAATCTAGTGAGGCTACACAATACTTGGAAAATTCTTTTGACTAAACACTCTCTGTACTGCACAGACAAATTAAGAGTGTGTGTCCTTACCAGCCGCTTACTGTAGAGCAAAGCGGTACTGCTGCCACTGGCAATAGCCCAATTAGTAAAGTTCATCACATGCTTCACTTGTCGCGAAAGACCAGTGATGTCATTTTGTTGTTGTATTAACTTCATCTGTCTCTCCTTTGTCACATTCTACAAAAAAGAAAAAGCTTTATTACAATGGGAGCTTCAGATTTATGAGCAAAATGTAGAGCACTATTGCACTTCTCAGAGCAAAAGAAAAAATGTCACAAGCAAAGCAGCTTATACTAATGCTCATATTCAGAGCAGGTAGAACCATCAAGTTATCATTCTCTCTATTAACTGTACCTCAAGGTGCTGTAAGAGAGATTTTCCCTTTTTATTGATTTCGTTGATGAGGGTGAATATAGCCACTTTGATTTCCTGTTCTACTCGTTTGTTAGTTTCATTTACTTCTTTTATCCTAAAAAAAGCGAGAAATGTATTGTCAGGCAGTCACTTACACTCCATTGCAGAATACTCAACACCACAAGCACCTTCCCATCCTTGAAGGGTAAAGGAGCAACTTCTGTATCGAAGAAGTTCCAATAAGCGCAAAATTTATAGCATGTTTCATTTCTAACAGAAAAATCATCATTAATCGACTTTTTCAAAGACGCCATTAAAATTTCAGTTTGGGAAAAAAAACAACCACCACACACCAAAACGAAACCGCAAGATCCCATTCAATTTAAAAACAAGGTTTTGTTACACAGTTACCAAACAGCCATTCATATGAAGCATTAAAATATTTAAAGAAAAATTGGTTTCTCTCTACAGCCAACACTTCTGTCACCTAGAGCTGAACTTTGCAGGAACCATAAGACAGGTTTGCCTTCCCTTTTTTATCCCTTTTTTCCTCCCTCCCCCAGTAAGTGTAATAAATGTGTCACATCTTTGGTTCTAATCAAACTTGCCATAAAGAATCATTTTGGACATTTGCTTCTGGTAACAACTTCCTACAGATAGACAGTGTTGTAAGGAACAAAACATTCCAAAAAGTAATTAGATCCAATACAACTACAGATACAGAATCAACTAAAAATGTATTATTGTAGTTCCACCATTCCTCTTAGTGAGATTAATGAAAAAGACAATCTAATAGTAACATTTAAACATTGTGGGGTACTTACCTGTTCTGAACTTGGGCAGCTGCAAAATTTACATAATTCTTCTTCTCCAGAAGTTTGGCCAACAGGTTCTCAATTGCACCCTTCTGGTTCTGAAAAGCTTCTTCCAGAAACTGATACCTTTTCAACAAGCAAAAGAAGATTCCCATTACCAAGGAGCAACGTGCCAAAACTAAGGGTTCCTAATTCAGACGTAGAGCTATAACATTCTGAAAAAATTACAACAAAATGCACAAGGGGAAAAAAAAAAATCAAACTATATGTATGGCAATCAGCGCGCAAAACGTTTCAGTACTGATAAAACCCTTTGTACTCCCGGCAGATTAAGCAGTCGCCCTAATCATCTGTAGTTCACATCTCCAGACAGAGCAGTTTTTAAAGAATATTATGCAACGAAGATTGTTAATAGCGAAGTATTCTCTTACTGGAAGAGAACAGGTAAGTAGAACCAGATCTATCTCTTAATCAGTTAGTGCCATGCACAAAATAGATACAAAGACTAGAAAAAGTGAGTGAGCACATCCCTGGAGACCACACATTCTGGACAAATGTGTCTCGTAGGATTTTTAAAATCAAGATAAGAGCAGGAATACTCAAGGTTGTTGATATTTTAATAGGACTGATTTCAAAAGTAAAAGGTCTCCGTTAGGCTGCGGTAGCAGTCTATGAGAGTAATCACTACTCAATATTGCAGTGTACTGTCAAGAACCTCTACCGAGAAGTGTTATTTGTAGACTGACTAGGAAAAGCAGTGCTGCCGTGGCTGATAAATACATATGTACCCCAGGTTCTCTATTAGATCACCTTTCCTTTTTTATAGCACCAGGTGTTCAGGGCTGCAGCAATTTCTATTCAAATCCTGAACACAGGGACAGCACAAGTAAATACCAGGCGAGTTAACACCTTAATCGCATCAAATCGCCTCAGACCACGTTTGGAATCGGCTCTTAAGATACTCAACAAAGCTCAACCGACTGATCACTTTAAAAGTTTTCAGCATCCCCACAGGTTCACCTTGGCAAGGGATCGTTTCGGTCTGACAAAGAGTAAATGCAACAGTATTTAACGACACAACTGCTTTAAATCAACGCCATTTCATCCCGAGAAAGCGCAGCACAGGAGTTAAGAGGCGGTAATGTTGGTACCTGTGTTCCTTGTGCTCCAGTAGCTGACAGTCTCTGCACGTCAGCCTGTCACAGGTTTCACAGAAAAGCTTCAACTGCTCTTGTTTGTGGACAGGACAGAAAACAGGACGCTGACCAGATGCTCCCACAGCCTCTGTTTTTAAAAACAAATCGGTTCGGCATTTTAAAACACAATTTAGACAATCTGAAGAGCAAAACAACAACTTCCTAGCTATGTAACAACCAAGACTTCGGACAGACACCTACAAACCTGTTCTCACCCTAAAGTTACTGCGAATTCATTCTCACTGAAATATTTACAGGGGCAGTGGTTTATAGCTGTCTCTTTCTTGTATTTAAAGAGGAGGAATTCCTCTCCTGTCACAAACACTCAAAAGACACTGGCACCTGTAAGAATGTAAAAACTGTACACAAACACCGGGATCGTGTACACGCGGCTAAAGATTAAGTTGCACACAATTCCGCCTCCGACACCCCGAAGGATGGACCAAACCTCGCAAACTTCCGTATTGTCAAACACCCACAGGTTTTCTACATTATGACTTCAAAACCTTTATAAACCTCATTAAGTCATATGCAACTGAAGTGGTAAATGCAAAGAAAAAACGGCCCATGTTAAGAGTTACTTAAACCCCAGATACACCGCTTAACTTTTCCACTTCACTGAATAGCAGGTAATGTCAAAAAACAGTTCTGAGTTTCCTAAAAAGTGCTGCACGGTCTTCCAAAGATATTTAGAGCCTAGTGCAGAGGAAAGCGGCCTTTGAAAGGTACAGCAGGTAAGGTTTAACACCAACGTCTTCCTCAGTCTCAGCACTTCTGAAGCTTGTTATATCATGCAAGTTACTGTAAAGAAAGAGAGCTCGTGAATCTACAGCCGACGCTCGTTAATAGAAATTTAAAGTCTCCAGGGTATGTCTTGGAGCGTAACAAGCTGCCCTGAGAAAACAGCGGGTGGTCGTTCCCCACAATCAATAGTCAGGAGGGACGGTGGGCAAAGCATGGCCACATTCTGGCCGCTGAACCCGTGTGGGCTTCCGTCTTCAGAAACACCAACCCGAATTGCTGAGAGAAAGGCTCTTTTGTTGGAACAGCCATTTTTTGGCATCTCCCCACTCAGGTTCTGAAGGGGAAGCGGAGTGATAGTATCACCTTGACAGGCACAACACAGCGCTCCTAACGAAAAATGTTAGGAATTCTTTGTAGGGCCCTGCAATTCGATTTCATCTGATTTTCATCCACTACGATTAATACGTTTCAACTTAATTAGGTAACACTTCTGTTAAAGAATACCCATTAAGATACACAGAGAAACCCCTCCAAAAATGAAGTCTATTTGATAGAGCAAGTGAAATAAGATCGTTATCTAAAAGAATTAAGCTCAATAGCAAACTTTTAAATCATTAATACGATTTTGACGAGAACAGGCAGAAAGCAAAGCAGTGTTACTCCTTTGGAATGGCACAACAAAACGACCATGAAGATCTTATTTTAAATGTACAGAGAGCGCAAAATGTCAAGATCCCTCTTCCTCAACAAGATCAGTCTTCGTATACATGCAGATTGTATAGAACCTACAGGTGTTTAAATCAGAACTTTATCCTATCTACAAATACAACCTTCTAAGTTAAAACCCAATTACATTTTACCTGTTTTGAGGATGTTTTCCGCATTACCTCAGTAGCTTACGAACGATAAACAGTCAAATGACAGTTTAAGAATTAACTTCTAATAAATCTGCATGTCTAAATGAACTCTACATGCATTTTGCACACTAAATTTTGCTAACTCAAAGAGATATTAAACCTACAATAAATTCGAACTCCACATTCACTCAAAAATACCAATACAACAGTAACCTCACATTGACTATGACTACAAGCTTATCTGTATATACTTCTGCACTGGAAGAACTATAATTGCTCCTTATAAGCAAGTACAGCACAATGCATAATTTAATTCCCTTGGCCAATGCACAAGATTGCCAATATATCAGTGCTCTCCAGATTTCAACCCCTCCATTTAATAATCCTTTAGTAGAATAACTAATTAAGAGTGGATCTCAATTCTTTCCAGAGACTGCAGTCTCATTCTATTTCTTCTGTACTTAAGATATTTTTTACGTTGGACATCAAACTTTACAAAGAGTTAGCAAATAACCCGCTTTAGTCTAAAAGTTAGGTTTTCCTCTATTTTTAGAGCTATCAGTTTTGCACTGGCAGCTTTTTACCAAACTTTTTACAAGTCTTTGGAGAAAGCCACACAGCTGGTTGTTACTTAAACAATCCTCCCTCTCTTTTTCTACACGTGCCAAAGAGAAAACGGTTTTTTACTGCAGGAAGAAACACTCACCTGAAGACACATCCTCTTTTTTTCGGATCATATGATCTTTAGTAAATTTTACGCGCTGATGAGCTTCAATGCAAGTCTTGCACAACCATTCCCCACACTCTACACAAAATCCAACAGCGCTGGCGTTGTCTTCACAGCTCGTGCACACCTGCAAAGGGAAACAGTCGGTTACCATCATTTTCCTTCCTGGGAAGAATTAACGTGTGCAGAAAGCAAGCAGCCGTACCTGCTCTGACTTCTCATCGGAGCTGCTGGGGGTTTCCGAGGTGTCCTTCACGAAGTAGTTATCCACCAGGTCGATCTGGCGGCACTCCTGGCGGCAGATGGGGCATCGGATCACCCCCACTGCAACACAAAGGTCCCCGGTTTTGAGAAAAATACCACCAAAACCAATCGGAATCAGAAGATGACAAGAACGAACACAAAATCCTCAGAATGCTCATTTCTCTTGGGTAAATGAACAGATTCCACAGTCAACGCTATCCCTAAAACCGGTCCATGTGTAGCAAGTTTCCCAAAAAACCTACCGCAACGACAACAAAACACCAACAAGAACCACCCAGAAACCATCCGCACAGCTCTTCGGAACAGGATGCCTCACCTAGGGTGAAGCTGTGATTATTTATGTCGTACCCAGTTCTTCCTACTGATTTCTTCCCGAAAAAAATACGTATTTTTAGCCAAGTCACTTGTTCTCCCCAAGCAAATATAATCTTCCCCCCCCACCACAAGAACCAAATTGACATTTAAAGATGCTCTACGAACAACCTACGTTAAAGGCTTGAAAACTTATTTCCCACTAAGGCAGTGGATAACACTCTCTTCCCAGAAACATCATTGAATCTTAAACCCAGTTCCTATATAATTTTATCGTGAATATCATTTTCTAGGAGAAGCTTTCAAAGCCATTGGGTATTTTTTTTATACACTGGGACACCTGAAACAACTTGGAAAAGTAAATGTAATTAAAGGATGCTCAAACTCCTCTGTGGATATTCAGTTAGAACAGCAGGACTTATTTCAGGGAGATTAATTACATTAGTAGTAAATTAGCGTTAATTTTTTCAAGTGCTAAAATGAAGGGTGGCTTCAGAGCACAGAAGGTTCACTGCAGAGGAACAATAATCCAACCCAAAATTCCCTGTCTCCTCAAACCACCACCCGCCCTTGTAACCGGAGCAGAACACAGAATTCCTCGGGTGAAGAGTTTTGCCAGAGCAAAGAGAGGCAAGAAGCACAAATTTTACCGCACAACACCAGTTGAACCATTATTATACAACCGCTACAAGTCACATCTTCCTTACTTTGCACATTAGACGGTCTTATTTGTCCAAGACTTTATTAAGAACACTAATGAGAGTAGAATGGACGTAATCCTTTTAACTGCTTATGATTTGGATAAAGCACACTAAACTAGACCACAGACACCATAGAAGACTGAAGGAAATCCAGAAAGAGCGATTTTGTTTTCATAAAAACAGAAACACTGCTAAAAAATCTACAACATAATCTGTCAGCAGCAAATCACAGTGGAACATTTCGAAGAGCTTAATACTTCAGATAGAAAACGTTTTTAATCTACCACTGCCAACACCTGAAGCTGAAACAGAAGTATTTTTCTGAACTGTAACTCTGAACTATGAGAACACCTTGTATACATTGATGTTTAAAATTTCCCAAGCGTAATGTCATTTCTCTGATGGCTATTTGCATGCATCTCAAAACAGGCCAATTTTTCAACAGGTTAATATAACTACGAAAGGCTTTATCTTGAACCGGTTTTAACAGGAAATTCATTCAAACCTGCTTAGAACTCATTTCCCCAGTCTGACATCTCGATCCTGACAACACTAAAATACTTTTCCAAATTTTAAAAGTTCTTGAGAGCTACAGAGACGGAAAGGCTGGATTCTCTACGCTTCCAGTCTTGTAGGATGGAACTAGAGAAATGGTCTCTAGAGAAAGTTCACGTCACATCTTTGGCCAGTTACCAACTCCAGTTCCGTATCATGGAATTCAGACTCTTCACACTTTCAACGTGAGCTGGAACCGACTGATCTTTCCCCGGTACATCTTTGTTCTACTCACATCTACTACTTTTGCACAAGAAAAAAACAACCCTGGAATTTTTCGAGTCTTATCCTGCGATCCCTACCCACACTTCTGGAATTTCCCTGTTGGAATTTCATCAGGAGTTGGACTCGATGGTCCTTGTGGGTCCCTTGCAACACAGGACATTCTATGATTCTATGAGATATTTCAGAGACCACGTGAAGAAGAGCAGGGCTTCCCAAGCCTGTTTCCCAGTCAAACCCATGTGCTACCGTCCTCCTGATCTGCTTTTCTGGTTTTTATTGACAAACACAAGAGGGAAGCTGCCTGGAATCCTGCAGCGCTGTGAACCGAAGGGGAAGTGGGGAGGCAGGAAAGGGGAACAGTCACCACCAGCCATGGAAACCCACCCTCCTCCTACAAAACTGGAACAGCCAAAGCAAAATAACTAACTTCCATAAGAAGCTTCCATGCTAGAGGTTCCACACATTCACTGAAGATGGTGACATCCACGGGGAGCTGGGACAGCCACACATTCTCTCTATTGGAATAATCGTCTTAAGAGAGAATCTAAGTGTCTCGGTGAGGCGGTGAAGCCTCCGAACAACCCACCTGCCCAGGAGCAGCGGGTGTGCAAAAAGTTGGTTTGCAATATCTGTAACCATCTGAAATCTCTAACTTAGAAATAAGCCTTTTTCAGAATACTGTGATACAAATACAAGGCATTTTCTCGTAACCTGTTCAATCTGAAGGGAAGAGTTCAGTTGGACGGCTGAAACACCAGGCACTAAGAAATCATCTATCCATCAAATAAAACACATGTTCCAATGACCTGTTAAGTCATTAAACTGAAAGAGATGCTACTTTTTTATGTTAAATAAATGATATAAAAATGCACGTGTTTTAAATACGTAAAACTTCTAATTTTTAAATGCATATAAGACAGTACAGCACATAACCCAGCAGTGAGAGCCTGCAGTAAAGTGCAGCTTTGGGCACCACTTCCCATCAACTTGTCCTTCACAAAAAAACACCTGCTTATGGTTAAGGAGAAGCCGTAGAAGTGGAAGTAACACTTCACGGTACCAAAACCCATGGCACCAGAGAAGGAACCTGTGTGATTAAGCGACGTGGAACTTCTCCGTACGTCGAGAATGGCCATTTTGTACCTGATTTGCTGGCAAGCATTTCGTGTGCCATTCAACTCATTCCATTCACAATCTGCAGAGATCTGCCCACAGAACTGCATTTTCTGGTTGGTCAATGGCTTGTTCTTAACTGACCTGCTGGGCTGATACTTTGTTCATGCAGATTTATGGGTCACACACATCTTTCCCAGTACACTTTCCTGGACCCTAAATACACATCTTGCTCACATCACATAAAAGTTTTTGATGCAGCAATTCAAAGATGAATTATTTTTTCACCAAAGCACACAACCAAGAATTCTTAAAATGTGTATAACAAGAACTGATCTACCAGTTCATATATATTTCAGAAGCCACACTTTGTTTTCTTCCCACACTTGTATCCTAACACAGAGGGATCCAAATACTCCTGCTAACTGTTAGTAAAATAAACCAAGCTTTCTAAGTCCTGTATCTTTCACCAGCATGTCTAATGCAAAACTAGAATCTGGAATTTAACAAGAAGAAACACAAGACCAACTGAGTGCTTTGGTTAGTGCATCTATGAAATATATTTAACGCATCATCTTTTTAAAACCAATGGACTTTCTAAGACCACATCTGAACAGTCTGGATGAAAGAACCACTACCAAGCCAGGTTAATTCCTTCACTGTGCAACATAGGAAAGCCTTGAGCCCTTGCTAAAACCAGAAAGATGCCACCAAACAAGGTCTCTCTGACTATAGGGCCGCATTATGACCTGCAAAACCACTTACCAGGGCCCTAGTTTGGTCTGTAGACCACAGCATGTGAGTCACTCCATTAAAAGCTCCAGAAGCTTTTCAATTCCATCCCTAAGTGCATAAAATACAAAAATAAAATTCAACCTGTGATTTCAATTAAAATAAAAACCCAGAAGGAGCAGCCTACATCTGCTCCACGGCACAGAAGCGATGTGTGCATGGGACGGGTGCGCTCTGCACGCCAAGCAGCCCGGCGATGGTTTGGAACGGGCTCTGGAGGGGCCGTGTTCTCCTCCAGCTCAGCGCCCAGGACCAGAGCAACACAGCGAGCGCCCAACACCCACCAGGCGCGAGCAACACATCAATAGCGGGTGGCTTTTCCAAGACTCATTTATCAAGGAACAATGAAAGTTGTAGGTACAAGGAGTCTCGCACAGACCTTTCCTGCCAGATACAATTTGCCTACAAGCCAACCACCTTATTCCATAAATACGACAGCGTGGGCGAGCGTTCTTTGAGCTCTCCCCGCTCGGCTGCGACCTCCCCTTGTGCTGGGACACCTCTCAAGGTGGCTCCTCTATGCAGAGAGACCTTTTACCAACGACACATCTTTGGTAAGTGACCAATATAGATCATAAGCTTGTAGAATAATAACTTTGATTTTGCCTAAGTAACTTGGATTGCATGCTGAACTAATACTAATGTTTCATTAATCAACAGGAGGGTTTTCCTTACACTTTGCACCTCTGTGCGAGTCATTCTAACTCAATTTTCCTCAGTATTTCTCCTCCACGCAGCAATAAATAAGGTGAACCTTGCCATCAAATATGTTGAGCCTTGTCAAACCACTGTTAACTCTGCTAAACTCCATCAAATCGCCTGAACTCTGTCAAATTATTGTTTCACCTCAATAAGACACATAACTGCTTCTCTCTTTGGAGCGGGGTGCATTTCACGCACCCGCAACGACGTACAGAGTTTACTGGCACAGCAAACCTGCCGACAAACAGCACTGCAGTGCTTTAACTGAGTTCATAAGAAACACAGATCCAAACCCAGGAGTACTACATGCCGTAACACCACAGCAAGTGAGATTTCACCAAGACATTTTTTTTTCCCAGTGACCAGTTGAACCCTCCTCACAGACACGCCTCCACCTGAAAGCCAAAACAAAACGCACAACGCAGTTCACATAGAATCCCAGTATGTCAAGGATTGGAAGGGACCTCGGAAGCTCATCCAGTGCAATCTCCCCGCCGGAGCAGGAACACCCAGATGAGGTTCCACAGGAAGGTGTCCAGGCGGGTTTGAATGGCTGCACAGAAGGAGACTCCACAACCTCCCTGGGCAGCCCAGTCCAGGCTCTGGCACCCTCACGGGGAAGAAGTTTCTTCTCATATTTAAG
>VWYH01007503.1:831815-885903 GCA_013399365.1 Pampusana beccarii
GGCTTTCCCGCTCCTCGGGCGGCGCGGAGAGGGGCGGGGGGGGAGCGGCGCCGGAGGGGGACGAAGCCGTGAGCTCCAGGCCGGCGCCGCCGCCCGGCCCGGCCTCGGCAGCCCCCTCCCCGCTGCCGCCGCCTCCTTTGTTTTCCGCCATGTTTCCTCCTTTGAACCCGACTCCCCGCTCCGCGCACGCTCCGCGTCACCACGCGCCGTGCGCGCGCCCCGGGCGGGGAGGGGGCGGGGCCGAGGCTCCCGCGCAGGCGCGACCCGGCCGAGACGCGCGCTCCGCCGCTACGGGAGCGTCCGGAAAGACCAGTCGTGACGCGCCGGCGGCCGGGGGGCGGGGCCAGGAGCTGTCAGCCAGGCTCTTCTCGGTGACAACCAATGATAGGACAAGTGGCAATGGGTGCAAACTGGAGCATAACAAGTTCCACTTAAATGTAAGAAACTTCTTCCCAGTGAGGGTGCCAGAGCCTGGCCCAGGCTGCCCAGGGAGGTTGTGGAGTCTCCTTCTCTGCAGCCATTCAAACCCACCTGGACACCTTCCTGTGGAACCTCATCTGGGTGCTCCTGCTCCGGGGTGGGGGGTTGGACTGGATGAGCTTTTGAGGTCCCTTCCAATCCCTGACATCCTGTGATTCCGTCTGGAGAGCCAAGGCCAACTACCGACCCCAGTGGAAGAACCCTCTGTCTCCCCAAAACTGACCAAAGGAGCCATATCTGCGAGGAACTCGAGTTGTGACACCCAGTGACTTTGCTGGTGACCATGGGCACAACGGTGTCCCTGCCCCAGACATGGCTTCTCACAGAACCCCACCCCACCGCACTGGGAGGTGGGTTCGTTTGGCAGAGGCAGCAGCGTTGGCAGTTTTGAACATGAAGCAGAAGCCACACAGACAGCAAAACAATGTTTATTAAAGTAGGGGGAAACACAAAAACACAAAACAGGGTTTTTTTTGAAGCTCCTGCTTCAGGTGTATAAGTGAAAAATTCACAGTACATTTAACTGTGCCCATGATTCATTTGAACAGGACATTTTGAGTCTATCCTACCTCATGCTAGAATTTAAAACAATGAAAATACCTTTTTATGACCTTACACAACTGCAACTAGATGTGTCTACAAAACTAGCATCTCCAAATTGTTTTGTTTTTTTAATGTATGCTGCAGTAAGACAGTAAGGATTAAGTCACTGGAAGTCTTGCTGGATATTCTCCTTGTTTGCTTCCCCGTGCTGCTGTTTGATTTGTGAAATTTCATTTTCTAGCTGCACAATAGTTCGTTCAATCTCATAATTTTTACTGACAAGAGAGACCCATCTGGAAAAGAAATAAAAAAAGCCTTAAAGTGTTAAATAACAGTCCTCTGTTTTAAAATCAAAGGCAATTCTTGCTCTGAAGAAAGTACAAAGATACCAACTACAGTAGTGTTTTTCTCAGTGCATGATAAACTCTCAGTTGATATTAATAGTAACTTGAACAACCAAAGCGGCAAAAAGTAGTTTTTAACCCAGTTAAGCCATAACATACAAAAACTTGTGGGAGATTTAACAGAGAAATTCTAGATACTCACGTAGACTCCATTTCTCGTAGCTTTGCCCCAGCTGTGAGCTGCATGTTCTTTCGTTGCCAGTTCAGATCTTGAATGTTTTTCCTGGGGAGAAAAAGATACATGTGTTCTTTTTGTCTCCTTTCTTTAAAATTTGTAACATCTGGTACTAATTTCAAAATACACCTGACCCCTAGAAGTATTACCAGAAAACATTTGTGTAGGCAGGATTGTAGCTACAACATGTAGGTGGACAAATCCGAGTACCGGTCTGCACACAGTGGTAAACTCATTACAGCATCCGCTTTAAAATGACAGGCCAGGCCTAACATCAAGGAATGTCTCTCTGCAGAGACAACTGCACACTAAATAGAAGTCTATCAGCAATGAAAACACTCTGACCATAGCAGCAGTGTATCCACAAGCCTCTGCACAGCTCAAAGGGGACAGGGGTTCAATTTCCTTCCAAACTGCAATACGAAAATAAGAAAAAGAATGACTCACCTCAACTTCTGAAGCTCTTTCTGGGCTTGTTCTATCATATGAACCAGATGTCTAAAGCAGAATGCAAGAAAAGCGTTAGGAAAACACAGAATTGTTAGACCAGACCCATTTAACCAGAGTCAAGGACACAAGAAGACACCTCAAGGCAAACACTAGACAAGCTGCTCTCAGTGCAGTCCATGCTCTCCACTCCTGATAGGAATGACACGGCGCCAAAACACTCCCAGTGGTGCCATATGCAGTTTTAAGACATAAACCTTCCATAACCACTATGGTCAGACCTTGCCATCAGACAATATCGTAAACTCATACCCACTACCTGACCGAGCTTTATCTTCAAGCTTGTTACTGGATGCTCGTGCTATTCTGATGGGAATTCTGTTGTAACATCTCCCTACCCTATCACCCATCTTCTAATCTTAATTCTAAAATTCCCTGTAACCAATTTTTATTGTGGTTTCCCTCATATAACATTGTCAGAATATCAATAGTTCTTTTTGCTTCCTGACATATATGTGAGCTAATAGATCCTCTAACTGCTGCCCTTCTCCTAAGCCAAGCAACCATTTGTCTTCTCTCAAAGTTCTTTTGTCTACACCTTTATCTAAGGCTAAGCCAACCCTTCTCAAAAATGGACATTAGTATTCTCTGCCTGAAATAGTGCTGGTGCTTCCTGCAGCCACACTGTGCACAAGTTTTTTTGGCTTTTGTAACAGCTTTATTAATAATGGCTCCAGGCTGAACAGCATTAGTAGTAAGTCACCTTTATTTCTGCTACTGAATTATAATTTTGCAGGCTGGTGTTAGTCGCTTTAGTTATCCTCAATTAAAGCTACAACTGCTACTCAAGCAGTAACTCACAACATTTTAAGATTGGGATGCATTAAAACACAGGCTGTTTCCTGGCCGCGGGGATGGCTCCTCCTCTTTCAGATCAGCCTCCTTTTCTGCCACATATACCTCACTCAAAGCGGCTCAGTTATTCCAGAATACGTTCCACAGATTCCCACTGAACTTACACAGCAAACCATGAGTGACATACAGAAATGACAGTCAGAACTTCAGCGAGGCTCAGCAAAGCCAAGGCCTTACTCGTTGTACACCTTCCACGCGTTACAGCCGTGCTGCGACATTAACTCCAGGTTCTCGATGCGGACGGCCTGGTGCTCCAGCTGCGCCATGGAGTTGTTCACGCACTCCTGCCACGCCGTGATGTCGTTCTTCTGGCCGGAGGACGGGGCCGGCAGCTCGTACCTACAACAGCCCGCCTGGCTCAGGAAAACAGGCACTGGGCACCGCTCAGCGGGGCAGCGGCTGCTCGGGCCGCCTCCCTCACCTCTTCATGCTGAGCAGCTCCAGGGGCTGCCGGGCTGCCAGGCGCTCGAACTCGTTCCGCATGATCTCGGTCTGCGGGGAGAGCAGCGGGGAGGCGGGCATGGGGGACAACCGGGGTCGGGAGCCGGCTGGGGTGAAGGGGGAACCGGCCGGGGTGAGGGGGGACGGGCCGCCTCACCTCGAAGGCGCTGTAGTCGTGCGCCGGCAGGTAACTGAGGTAATTCTTCGTCGGCCGGTACCGCCGCGTCTCCTCCTCCACCAGCGCCGCAGCCTAGCGCACAGGCGGCGTGAGGCCGGAACGTCGCCCCGGCCCTTGCCCGCCCTCCCTCCCCGACCTGCACTCACCGCCTCCCGGACCCCCGGCGCCTCGTAGCCCTGGTCGAAATAGGGCAGCGCGTCCACCACCACGTCCCCGGCCACCAGCCCCGGGCCCGCCATGGTGCGCACGGCTCTGCGCCTGCGCCGCCCCTCCGCCAATCAGCGCTGACGCAGAGCCCCTACGCACCCGCCCCTCCGCCAATCAGCGCTGACGCAGAGCCCCTACGCACCCGCCCCTCCGCCAATCAGCGCTTCCGCAGAGCGCCTGCGCACCCGCCGCGACGTAGCCCCGCCCTCGACCCCGCCCTCCCCGTCCCCGTTGCGACGGGAGAGGAACGGAAAACGGAGCGGTTTGAAGGACGTTAATTAACGTCATTTAACGGCTGTTGAAAGGCAGCAGCAGCTGCACACAGCGCCCCGCGCAGCCCCAGCCCTCCTGCAGGCAAACAGGGGTCCGGCCCCGCCGCCTGGCTGGCCCGCAGCAGCACATGGTCATCGCTTCTGGAGAAACTTCATTTTGCTCCCTACAGAGAGAAAAAGAAGAGAAAAAAAGCAACATTAGGAACTGAAGATGCTCCAGGAGGCATCTGGCTGAGGAAGCTCTTGATTTAAAGATGCAAAAGCTTAAAAATAAAACAAAAATCTTTACAAGTCTTTGGTGTCCCCAGAAGAGGGAAACGTGCACACAAGTGCACAAGGCAAAGAATGGGCCCTGCTCTCTTTTGCATGCAGTTATTTCTTCAATAGTGGTTTAAAAAACAAACAAAACACCGCACAACGAAAAGCAAGGATGTCCCTTTACCAAGACTGCGAAGGATTTTATTCATTCCAGTTGGTTCCGTCTCTGGAATACTCTCCAAATACTCGAAGGCGCGGATCTCAAAGAGGCCTAAAGAGAAAAACAAACCAATAAATCACTCACCTATATCATCTATTACATCTTTTAGCATGTGGCATCTCATATCATTAACAAGGGCACGAAAAGGAAATGGTGCACGTAAAGTAAGCTGCAGGATTAAGCCCTGAAAGGAGAGAGATGCAAAAATTCTTTACTTCATAAGATGAATTCTTTGAGTAATTAGAAGGACACGGAGCTACTACACGCGAAAAAATGCTGCCAGGGCAAAAGGCTTCTTAAGAGTCAAGTTACGTGACATTATACTTTGAAAGTGAGTTTGTAAAAGAAGAAAGTATCAAACCTCACCTTTGACAGCGTTCTTACGTAGTTCTCGATCCTGTATGAACCCTGCAAACATCTGCGTTTCCATGAAAAAGTGCAAGAAATGGCGCACGCTGCGCGACGCGTGAGATTTACGGAACGGTTCCCGCTGAAACACCCGCTCCCCTTTTTCTGTGACGTTCATGTGCAGGGAGTAGTGCCCAACGATCTCCACAAAGAACTGCACAAAAGCTTCGGAGACCAGGGAGTTGAGAGGAATGTCACCTGCAAACAGGACAACAGAGGAGAAATTTCCCTCCGCACTCATCACTTCAGACGCTCCACTTCTGAAAGAAGAGCAGCGGTGACTTTTCAGGCTGGCTGCGTCAGACTGTGACTTCAGATGATGTGAAAGAAGCCACAGTGCAAATATTAAGATTTCTCTCCCACGTCAACTTTCTGCTGCAGCTGAGACACGTTCCGTTCTAAAGCTTTTCTAGATGAATTTCTTTTCCCATCAAACATCTAGTGTCTAATAAACTGTAAGCACATAATGGTCTAAGTTTAATTCTGTTAAGGAATTAGGCAAATTACAAACCACAAATCCACTGGAGGACTTTGCTACTTTTGACGTGCATGAAATTACATAATCTGCCAATGCCATTCTCTCAGGCTACGCAATGCTTTTTAAAATTCTCACACTTATTGATCTGTCAGATTATGTATAAAGCAGTCCAGCATAGAGAATTATCTGTTTATTTCCATTCGTTCATTTTTATATCAACTACACAGAAGCTGTAGAGGTTTGCCAATGTGAAAACACTTTTCCACAGAAGTACCTTGTGTGTCACTCTGCTCATGTGACAAGATTTCGCTTCGTTCTTCCAAGATTTGTATCAGTGCAGCCTGGAGTTTATGAGGCAGGATCTCATCTTCATCTGATACCTAAAGAGAAAAATGGCCACGAAAGCATTTTTGTGCTATATCTATTATAAACAGAACATTCTCATTGCAAACAGATGAGAAATACTCGTAACATGCCCAAAACAGTTAGAGGGAAGTTACTCTGTGATTGGTGTATCTTGGTGGAGACAACACATTTGTCTGGTAGCCACAGAAATTAAAAACGTTTGCTCAGCACCCTCCAAGTACCATTCGAGTCACACACACAACTGGCCAATGCAGAACAACACGTGCTACATCCACAACACAGACTCAACTTATTATACCAGGGATAAAACACACCAGAACAACAACATCAAAAATACGACAAGTCTCAACATTATGGTTAAAAAAACACGGTCTTTTAATACCTTTCTCCAGCTGCAGGCTGCAATGCAAAACAGAACAGTAAGGCAAGGAAAAGGAGATGCAAACATCCTCCTGAGCTAGTAAAAAATACTCCAGCGTGTTTATAGCTACGTGTGTGGTGATAGAGAAGCACATTAGGTAAAGTTCAGCAGAGATTTGTGAGCCTGTTCCCTTCTCTCTTGATCAAAAAGGAACACGAGATATTTCTTCAGCCACTGGAGTCAACAGACGAGTACCAGCTTTTGCCGATTTCTTGCTTTCATTTCGTTCCATTGATGCTTTTTCCGGACATATAACCATGAGTAATTGGTACTGTTATTTCACTCACCTCTTGCAAGAACTTGTCAGCACAAAGATCAACAATCAGAACCTGGGGAAAGACATACAAAACACACTGACTCTTACAACCACGTATGTTGATATACAGAAAAAAAAGCCTTTTTTTTTTTTCCTTTTTTAATACATCCCCAGTGCCAGGGGATGTCACATATGAAACGCAATTTTGCATAAGTGCAGCCTTAAACAGAATCCACAGGGATTATTGCAGAGACATCAGCCTCATACCACTGATATTGTCCCTCCACTGTGCTTCACCCAATTCTCACCTCTTCGATGGGCAGGTCCTGGAGCTGCGGTAACGAGCAGGAGAGAATGCCAATTAAGAACGGGGTCGGAGAGCACACAATATCAATCATGGAAGCTGGCAGGACTGGTATGTAGGTGTGTTGCCAAGTGAAGGGATAAAGCGTTGCAACCGCAGCATGGCCACATTTAGACAGCGTGCTAGAAAGGCGAGAGAAGCACAGGGTGGATTGTCAGTGTCTCACTCAGTCCTCAGCTACAGACACAGGTTAGAAATGCTCGGGGAAAACGTAATTCACGTACACTGTTTATGCATCAGCAGAAGCTCCATGCGTCCACTTTTTAAGTCAGTTGTGGGGAGCTACAAATGGCAACAACCCAGACTAAAGAGGTAAAGGAAACGTTCCCTTAACTCCTCTTGGGTAAATAGCATACTTGAAATTCTAAGCATGCACATATTTTGTGGAAAGTCTGCCAAAAGCTTTTAAATGTAACTGTTTACAAAAAGTTAGACAAGCTTGCACATGAAACAGGCCCAAACACAGAAGAAAAAATAGCGTCCCTCAGAAAGAACTAGTCACTCAGACTCGTTTTTTACCTTAAGTTGTCAGCAACAAAGATCACCCTCCTTTCCAGCAGGAGAGAGGCAAAGATGCGAATCATGTGAGAGACACTGAGACACTTAAACAGGCATTCAAAGTCAACGTGTTCGAGTCGAGAATCCAAGGGCCGGCAGAGTTCCATCACCTGGGAGGCAAGAGGCATTGCTGCTCAAGAAGGGGAACCCCCCGGCCCAGGCAGGGGGTGCAGAGCACTGCAGAGGCCTCCTGAGCAGCAATTCCTTATTATAAAAAGCAGGGAATCACTTCTATGGTAGGGGATTCAACAGGAAACCAGTTTGTGCAACAAACTCCTTTGGACTTCAGGGCATTATCTTCAGACTCATTATTTACAGGTGGCATCACCACAGTGCAGTTTGCAAAGCACCACTGTGGCCCAGAGACACGGTTGGTGCAGGAAAGCTGGTTCCCATCGCCGTTACCTCATTTCCCGCTCCCGGCAGGAAACTCCTCACGGTAATGGTGCGTCCAGGCGCGGGGAAAGGTGCCTCCATCACACTGCGCATAAACGGGTGCACTAGGGCTGGGGATCTCTCTCGCCTCTTCTCCACTTCGTCTAAAATCTGCAAGAAAACACATCAAACATTGGTTCAGTGCCTGCTGGTGAGCCGGAGGAGACACGAGCCCACAGCTACACGTGAGGGCTCCACCACACGCTCACAGCCCGCTCCCCCTCACTCAGATCCCTGTGAAAGCTCCTTTCAAATATCTGAGCAATTCAATGGGAATAGACACCTGTGAGCACATCTCCCTGTTCTCAAGAACAGTCTCCTGCTCCTTCCTACTGCAAGGAAATGTCTTGTATGAGGTAACCAAATTCTCATAGCTATCTAACCTCCTCATGGTGCTACAAAAAACAAGCTGAGATCTTCCCACCCTCTGCCCTTAAACTGATTTTCCACTTCCAAAGCATGGAAGAAGAGCATGAAGAGGCATCATCAGTAATATCAGGTATTAGAAGCCACTTCCTGACAATTTTCTGCAGCGATAATCGCCTGTGTATCGTCTGACAAGTCTCAGCACCGATACCATTTTATTTGCCCTGTCAAAGCAAAGGCAGCAAGGAAGCACCACTCTGCTGGGATGAATGACAAATGCTGAGCAATTCCAGACTGGACAAAAGCATCCAGCTGCTTTCTGGAGCTTGCAAGTTGTCTGACTAAAGTCGGATAAGAAGTAACACGCTCTCCCCACTTCACCTTGGAGAAGAGGTTGAAGCAGCCCAGGCGGCTGACGATGCAATACACCTCGGGCAGGCGCTTCCCTTTCCCTTCTGGCTGAAAGGCAACGGGAACAGTTACGCAGAGAACAGGGATGCAATAAAGAACCCAGGACCTACACGGTAGCTGATCCACACAATTCCTTCTGCTGCAGTTCCCTCTATACTTCTGACTTAAGAGTCCTGAGGAATGAACAGTTTCAGGAGCTGTTTTTCAGCCCCGCAGCCCGTTTCACCGTATTGCCGGGCATCCTCGTGCTCTTCTACATCCAACAGGCTGCGAACCTCAGCAGCAGCACAGGAGCTACATAACCCACAGGGGAAATTACTGCTGATTCGCATCCCTGCACTTGACTCTCCATTTCTCAATGCATTCTTTCCACTCCACCCAATGCACACACGCTTACCAGGAGCTTCTTGCAGTACCCAAACCAGCGGCTGCCATCCTCACCCGTCAACACAAAAGAAAATGTTTCACTGGGGGACCAAAGAACAGTCAGGGTTAAATTCACTGTGCAGCTAGGGAATAGACTGACAAACAAAGCACACAAACTACAAGCCATTCTCTTTCCGGTCCTGCTGCAGTCAGCAAGCTACTTCAGGCTCTATTCTCTGTAAAACCTGGACTCTCACTGAGCTGCTACAGCTCGCTTCCCTCTCAGCTGCATTTCCATTCTTCCAGGGAGCAACAGAAGCACCCGCCAGCCCCAGGGGACAGACGTGACAAACTTCCTTCTGACAGGAAAGATGATGCTTGTGCAGAAGCAGCACTTGTGAGTCCACCTCTGTATCTCATCTTTCCCCACACAGGGTCAGGGATTCAGCCTTTCCCGTTTTTCCTTGCTCTGGCTGCAGTTCCCCTGGCCCAGGGAACTGGCACGTACCTGAGCTTTCAGCATTGCCCGTCTCAGGCAAGAGTGCTCAAAAACAAGTCTTTACCTTTTTAGGTCTGACACAGGAAACCAGTCTTTGGGATCTGGGAAGCAGAATTTGGGAATGACCTTCAGCCTCTCTTCAGTATCCTTGGACTGTCTGAAGGGATGTTCAGGCTGGAGGGGTAACACGTGCATTTAAAGTCACTGAAGTATGATGCACAGCTGCAGAATTTATTAATAAAACAATGGGAGACAGTATCTTCCTGACACTTCCAAATGCTGAACCATCAGACACTTCTCCTAGTTCCAACAAGACAGTAAACTCATTATCAAGAAAGATGCTCGGCCCAATGCTATACATTAAGTCTGTAACAGAGCAACCTGCTTTATATTCCAAGCCTGTATCCTAATTAGTAGGCCAGCTTTACTAGTACAGAGCTTAGGAAGGGATACACACTGTGAGAGGAAATAAACAGCCGCTGAGTGTGTTTTGTGGACAGGTTTCCATGCAGCTCCTACCTTGCTGGGAAACTGCTGTATGACCTGTGGTGTGTACGTCCTGTCGGACGCCTTCTTGTGCAGCGACACCACCACAAACAACTCGAACAGCCGCTGCTCCTGGAGCTCTATCAAATCCCTCTCCAAAGTCTGGTAGTGCGGGTTCCTCTTGGAGGTTGACTGTAGCAGGTACTTGTGTCGACCTGAATCATCAAATCACAGAACGGTTTGGGTTGAAGGGACCTCCCCAGCTCCCCCATCCCACCCCTGCCATGACAGGGACATCTTCAGCAGCTCAGGTTGCTCAGAGCCCCGNAAACACGTAAAGCCCACAATAAGGTCTCCCCAGAGCTTCTCTTCTCCTGCTGAACACCCCAACCCTTTCAGCCTGTCCTCACAGGACAGGAATAAATCCAGAACTAGCCTGTAGCTCTCACTGCCACACACCGACAGGTCACAGAGGACTCGTCACCACCTTTAGACACCTGCAGCACCCTACGGGACCTGGACCCCTGCGCAAGCTCCTCAAGTACGGAGCTGTTCCAGCCAGGGGAGCTTTGTAAACCCCTGCTGACTCACACCGAGCATCGTCCTGCTGTCCTGACGTTCCTTCCACACGTCTCAGAGCGACATATCACAGTGACCGCGAGGGACACCCAGCTGTGAGAAGCCCAGCTCCCCCAGTTCGGGAGCTGCCAGGCCTGGGGCAGCTGCTCTGTAAAGCAGCGCGGACATCGCAGAGAGGCAGAGCCGCTTCCCTGGCCAAAAAACCTCCAGGCTGCGATGTCCTGACAGGCAGTACGGGCTCACAAGCACGGGCACAGCACTCTGATGTAAGAAATTCCTGCGGCCCAGGCACTGTGACACATTCGGTACACTTTGGAAACAACTCTTCAATCAGGCGGTGACTCAATGACGGGATTTCTGCAGGGACTCTTTACTCTCCATTACCCTCCTTAACATAAAAAAGCAGAACTTCATTATTCACTCCAAGTTAAAGCCTTCTGGATGCTTCCCTCCAAGTAAATGAACATTAAAACAATTCTGTTGCTCCTTTTCGCTAGCTGCTTGCTTAGAGATGTGACAGAGTCACCCACCAAGGCTGCTGACCAGCCATTACCATTTCGCATTCAAACCTCACCAGCACGGAAACCCACACCCTCCGGTCCTTCCCACACCAACTAAAACCAAGTAGGTATTTCAAGGCTGTAGTTTGGCCCGATGATAAAACTCAGCCAAACGCGTGGTGCTGTGGGGACAGGACCAGCCCCTGTGATTCACTCACTTTTCGGCTGATTTTCCGTATCACTTTCATTCCCGCTGGTTTCACCTGAAACACACATGGTTTTCACTGATTAGCCATGCAGAAGGAAGATGGGCAACACCCAAAGTTGGGCAAGAGACAGAACTTTAGACTCGTCAGACCAACATCACTCAGGGCTGCCTATCTATCCTGCTCAAAACATCAGCAAAGAACAGCCGGTCCTGGCAAACATGCTACAACGGTAAATTTGAAAAAGCGGCGTTGATATTAAGTCACTTTTTTCCAGCAAACCACCTGTAGGTCAGCTGAACACAGGCAAAGAACAGAAAGCAGATACTTATTTGATGCTGCTATAAAAGTTAACAGAGTTGCTGAACAGAATATACTGTAAATAAAGACCAAACCACAGCTACAAAAATCAGAAGAACAGAAGAATATCACTTTAGAGGCACAAAAGCGATGAGGGGAGTAGTCAGAGGTAGTTCTCGTGCCAAGTGGTTTTGCGGGGTATTTTTTGAAAAAGCACTTTTAACCAGTAGCCCAGCTTTTCAGGCTCAGATCACAGTGGAACCTTCCATTTGTGACAGCGTTGGACTTGGGTTAGGAAGCGTTCCCCATCCTAGCGGGGCTGCAATAAAGAAAGGAGCTGGAAACCTCTCTACCTTTCACTGGAGGTGCTTCTCTCCCAGCCGGACTGAGCAACTTCACCCTCTTCTTCCCTCGCTTAGAATCAAAGATCTCTTGTACTTTTAGCACCAGCTGAAATGCAAAGCAGAAGCAGAGGTTAATGTGGAGGTCGAGAAAAGGCTCCAGATGCCACCAGAATTTCTGCTGAGAGAGAGATTATCGTTAGCACAACTCCAAGCTGACAGCAAACTGTGCAAGCATTCTGGGAGTGATCACACTTTGCTTACCAAACAGACAGCAGAAGCAGCAAAGTGTCCAGCACCACATCTCCGTTTTCTATTACAGAGCCCAACTGCAAAGGCACTTGCAAGAAAATCTAAACCCTCCACCACAAAGGACTCTGACTCCGCACGCTCTCAAGCATCCCAGTTCTTTCCAAGCCCAGAAAAACCAGAGCTGTCTCAATGTAGCTTGGGGTTTTGTTTTAAGTTTTATGCTGTAATTGGATGTCAGACAGCTAGAATTTCTCCAAAGCACCATGTCAGGCACAGAACAAAGCTGCTCTAAGCACAGTCCTTGTCCCAGGGTAGTGGGATAATGTACTTTCATTGTGAAGGATTTACATTAAGGCAGAGAGCAGGTCAAGTCCAATCTTGCCTCAAGAATTCACTAAATGCTCCCACTGAATGTGGGAGGGTGGGGCCCAGCCATTTGTCACCACAAATACTGCATAAAAAGGAAGATATTCAGCAAGAGAACCTGTTTTTCAGCTCAAGCCTTTATCCCCAGCTCAGCGGACCTGGCTTCCGCGCTTCTCCTTTTTAAGATCTATTTCTCCCAATTTTCTGCGTTAGCCAGTCCTCCCAGCACCATGAGGCTGCAAGGCAGAAAACAGCCCGCAGCAGAAAGCGGTGCTGCTCCTGCAAAATCTGCCTTCTTTCCCCTCTCCCACCCAGCCTGACCTAGAGGATTTCCATTTCTGCTCTGATTTTTGTACAGCTGAGTCACCAGTGAAAGACACTGGGTGTGTTTAAGGCAGCTATGTGTTTCTTAAGCAATAAGTAAGATTTTTCTTCTTACACTCCAGTCCTTTTCTCAATCTCTCGAGCAATCTTGGCTCAATTCCTTGTGAGCAAAAAGAGTAAAGTGTGCTTCCTGCATATAAATTGTTACCAGATTTTTGGAATAGGTTTGCATTTGAAGAATGTTTTATTTTCCCCCCTCCAAATGAAAGATACTCTCCATCACAGCATTTTTATAATCTTGCCATCTCCTTCCTGATTTTCCAGGCCCACAATTTGTTTAAAAGCACACACAGAAGTTGCTTGTTACTCCAAAGTGACGTTTTGTGAACTGTACGAAGGTTTTGTCAAATGCGCTTATCCCTACAAGCTGCTCTTCACCTTTAGAAGGCTGTAACCACTTCCAAGGTGCTAGAAAAGGCACAAGAGTTTGAAAAGCCATGGAAGAAGTAGCGTTTCATACTCAAACCTCACCCAGGGCAAGTTCTTCCTCCTGCTGGCAGCCTCTACTGCTCGGAACAGCTTCCACTCGCTCAGGGTGACAGGCAGGGTTGTGTCCTTCACCATTTTCCCTTGGAAATTTGTCTGGGAGGGCTTTAGCTCGAGAGTCTTGCGACTGAGGAAGGGAGGTTTTGGGGGAGGCTGGAAAACAGAATCAGAAAATACGCTTAAGCATGAGATTAAGCTTTGGTCCAAGCTCAGAGTCAATGGAGTCAGAGCACAAGCAATAAACATCCTGCAGCCTCCTGCTCTGCCAGGCTCTCCATCCCATCCCCACCCCACACACTCGAGCATCTCATCAACACTCTCTCGTTCCTGTTCTTTTGCTCCTTAGCAGCTTAATCAACTGCTGCTGCCGCGGCTGTTCATTGGAGTTTACATTAATAACAAAATAAGGAAAACTGATGATGTAGGAGTGGGCAATGTGGGGCTGGGGAGAGCACAAAACAGGGCTCTTGTGAGGAGGATTCTCTAAACGGGTGACAATTTAATCCCCTTGCCCTACCTTGGGAGCCCCCCTGGTGCTCCGGGGGGGTGGTAACTTCCAGACGGACGGGACCTTCCACAGGGGTAAGGGCAGCGCCCCGATATCTTCATAGGGGTTCTCTCTTGCGGGACCTGGAAAAAGTGTTGGATGGGAGATTCAGAAAAGGAGGCAAAGTCCTGCGTTCTTGCAAGGGATGCAAGCAGGGAGAGCGTGTGGTTGTCTGCCAAGCTTAACAGGGTCTGAGAGAGAGCTGTTCTAACACAGATTAGGTTTCCACTACTCAGAGTTCCTTCTAACCCACAAGCATCAACGTGGCAAACTGTACAGACTCAGCCAAACAAACCGATTCCACCACTGCAGAGGAAGTATCCCTATCGCAAAGCAGCTGATTTTGTCAGTGTTCACACCGATCTCTGGGCAGCACTCGAGCAAAGCATGTGAAGAGCTAATAACGAAATCAGTTTAGCACGGGCCAGTTCTAGCGACCCCTCCGTGACATCCGAGATGAGGCTGTTGACATGCAGACAGTTACTAATGTCAAAGAACCCCACATAGGGAAGACCTCAGAAATCACAGATCTCAATGCAGGGTCTCAGTGCATTCCCATCTTCATTCCTCCCTCCCAGCAAATTTGCTACCCTTAAATAAAGCGAGTGCATTCCCCAGAAGCACAGGAACATACAGATAATGTCCTCGTAGATGTTGTCTTCTGACTGTGTGTAGACGAGCCTGGATCCTGTAGTGCCATTTGTCTCTCCATGAAGTCTGTGGGACTTAGTGGTTGCCATCTGGTTGCGGAAGCCCTGGATGTCCTCAAACTCAAAAGATTTCCTAGAGGAAAACCAGTGTAACTTCTTCTAAAGGCACCTGCATGTACCAGCGATTTGCTGTCTCCAGTCCACACACAGTCTGGTCCTCCCTGGGGCCACCAAGCACACGGATGCTCCAGTTCGAACGCTCTCATTTCCGCGTGTCACGGTTTGACCCCAGCCAGCAGCTCAGCCCCACGCAGCCGCTCGCTCACTCCCCCCTCGCAGGATGGGGGAGAGAATCGGAAGGGTAGAGGTGAAAAAACACGTGGGTTGAGATAAAGACAGCTTAACAGGAAAAGCAAAAGCTGCACAGGCAAGCAAAGCAAAATAGGGGACTCATTCACTCCTTCCCATCACAAGCAGGTGTTTGGCCATCGCCAGGACAGCGGGCTCCACCGCACGCAGCGGTGACTTGGGAAGACGAACACCGTAACTCCGAACATTCCTCCCTTTCCTTTTTCTTCCCCCAATTTTTACAGCCCATCATCATAAAATTTGGTTTGTTGCTGCATGCTTTGCTGCTGTGAAAGGAGGTTTCAGGAGTCCCAGCCGTATCTCCACCTATAATTCTGGCCCTCCTCTGTAGCACAGCTGCCCCGGGCAGCTCATCCATCAGAAGTGGCACCGAGGTCAGAGGATTTTCACTCTGTAACAGAGACCTACGGGAAAGCGGGTAGAAAAGCCAAACCTACTGCAAGAGGGGCACCCACAGCTGACAGCCTCCAAATTCGAGCAACAAGAGAACCTGTCACTCACAGGAAAGCCGGAACATTTAGCAACCGTACTGCCCCAAGGAAAAAGCTATTCTGTGGTCCACAAACTGCAGCGGAGCACAAGCTCAGGGCAAGCAGCACTATCCCTGGGGCCAGCATATCGTCACTGAACTCTGGTTTAACACCTGTTTGGAGCTCTTAGCCTTCTTTGCATGATTATCAGCAGCAAAAGCAGCGCACACACAATGCTGGAAAGGGGATACTTTCATCCAGAAATATCCTCTCCCCATCAAACACATCATCAGTACTAGGGCCTCCACAAGGATATCATAGCGAGCAAGCTGTTTCAACCCATCTAGAAACTGATTTAAGGAAACATGTTTCAGACACGAGAGATGAACCGATGTACCTCTGGGCTCTCCCTCTGATCCTCCTGCTGGCTATTCTCGTCTCAGGATTGTTGGAGGATGACACCGAGCCTCCTCCATGCTGCTTTTGCAGGGGAGCTTCCCTGGTAGCAGTGGCATCGCTGCAGCCACCGGCGGCCTTTTCTGCAAGATAGCGGAAAGTCCTGCGGGGCTTGGGTGGTGGGACAGCAGCTGGCGACTCCTCTTGCCCCTCAGCCTCAGAGTAAATGTTTCTCAAGCTCCTCTCTGCCCTGCAGAGAGCGTCCACTCTTTTGATTTTAGGTTCTCTTTCTGTGGAGCCACAGATCCCTGGCTGCTTCTGAAGGTCCAAGGGAACTGGTGGGGCTTTCCCAGCCAGAAGGGGATCTACCCTCCTCCACAGCGCCTGTGAGGTGTAGAAGTTCCCTGGGGGCAGGAAGCCTGCTTGCCATTCTCCTTTGTCCTTCTTCTCACAGGGCTGGAGCTCACCACAGTCACCAGCCTGCAGGCAGCTCCGCACATCTTCCCTGAAGTCCAAACCCAGGCTCTTTGGATCTTTGGACCCAGTCCTTCTGTCTTTCTCTGTGCGTTCTGCCTTCCCTTTGGCTAGAACAACACAGCTGGGATCATACTCTACCCCGAAGTCCTTCAGCTGCTGATTCTCCTTGCTGGAGCAGCCCCGCGTCCTCCCCTCCCACTGGGAGATTTTCTGTTTGATGTTGCGGCAGTGGCTCCGGGAGAGGGTCTGCACAGCAGAGCGGGAGAAGCTGCCGTCCACCGGCCCCGCCGGGTGCATGGCAAGTGCCAGCGTGCTCACAACCCCCTCATCTCGTCCAGCTGCACCCGCGTCCCGCACACATCAAGCTGGCACGAGGCTGCAATGCGGCGTCCAGAAGTCCCCCGGGTGTCAGCTCTGCAAGGACTGGCTGCTGAACACAACCTGCGGACAAAAGAAATGAAGCATCAGCTGCGCTCCGGCCATACGAACCACCAGGAGCTCCCAGCTGCTCCCTGGCAATTGCTGAAGAACATTCCTCCCCAAATCACGTGTTGAAGCCTGGCTTCCAGAGCACGCTCCCCACAAAGCCCGTTTCTGCAGCACACATCTGGGAGGGCTAACAAAAGGAAGCGGAGGTCTCACTGGTTTAAAAACAAAACAAAACAAAACACCACAATAGGAACAAAACACAGCCAGGGATTCCAAAGGTTCAAACTCAAGGAAATTATTTAACGGCACAGCAGCACAGCTCTCGGCCAGCCCCTCCGCTGCATCCTCGTACCGCTGTCTCCTGATGCTCTGGACGGCTCAGAACACCTCGGGGAGCACAGAGCCAAACCGCTGCAGCACAACATCTCTGCCAGAGCTCCCAACACAGCAGAGACGCAGCAAGATACGAGATACAGCGCCAGCACTACGGAAAGGGAGCCACGTCTGCTCCTCCAGCAGCAGCAGGACAGTTGTGATGACTGGAGAGGAGCCCAACTGCGCAAGCAGTCCCCATCGCACACCTGCGGCAAAACCAGAGAACCTCTGCAGAAAGCAAACCAGACTTGCTCCAGGTGGGAACACAGGCCGTGGTCAAACAAAGTCTGTGCTCAGGCTCCACCTGACAGATCCAGCCAGCTCCCACTGCCAAAAACTGAGTCTGTGTCCTCCAAAGCTGCCGTTACGACGCCAAATCATCATTGACTCACCAAAGCCTGTAAGAATTTGCAGAATCAAGGATGTGAAGCAAATCAAGCTGGAAGGCAGAGGAGCTGAAACCTGCCCGACAAGGGTTCGTGCCCCGTGCACCAGGCTGGGCGTGAGGAGCCCGTGCTGCAGCAGGACCCATGTCCTTCCACACCACACCTCGTTCCAGTGCTCCAGTGCCACCGGCTCTGTCCCTGGTGTTCTGATGTGCTTGGCAGAGGCATTCGTGGTGCAATTAGAAGAAAATGATTTGGTGATAGCTTAGGCATACATGGCACCAAGCCTCAACTCTCTGCTGCACTTTCACAGCATCCACCAAAGCAGCGTCGCTCGCTGTGGCAAGAAGCTCAGTGCTGCCAGTCTGCACAGAGCAGCGTGGGTTCCTGCAGCCTGGCATTGCTTATCATGTTGTCCCAGGCAGCTGCCAGGAACTCTCCCCCTGAGCAGTGAATGGGCTAAATCCAGACAACTTGGGTGAGCAACTGAACTGGGGATCACAGAATCATTTTGGTTGGAAGAGACCCTCAAGATCATCAAATCCAACTGTTCCCCCACCCCTGGCACTGCCCCATGTCCTGAGAACCTCATCTCCATCTGTCCAACCCTCCAGGGATGGTGACTCCAGCACTGCCCTGGGCAGCCTGTTCCAATGCCCCACAGCCCTTTGGGGAAGAAATTGTTCCCAGATCCAACCTCAACCTCCCCTGGTGCAACTTGAGGCCGTTTCCTCTGCTCCTGGCGCTTGTTCCTGGGGAGCAGAGCCCGACCCCCCTGGCTCCAANGCTTTCACTCCATCATCAGCTCTGTCCCTAACCAATGTTTTCCCCCGTCCCCCACACGTTCCTGAGCATCCAGCACATCTCCAGAGCAGCGTGGTGCAGCTCCGGCCGTGCTCACAGCCACGCTGCCCTGGCAGCGAGGGGCCCCTACCCTCTCCTATTAATAGGCATCGTTTCCAAAACATCCTGCGCTACGGCAGAGCCATCCTTCCTCAAGCCCTGTCTGTGCAGCTCTGATTAGCAGACAGGAAAGCAACTTTCCCCTTTCGTTTGTCATTGCGAGTCTACAGCAACAGCGCCCGTGTCCGCTCCTGAGGACCTGAGGCAAAGCAACGATGGCTGTGATGGGAAAAGCCAGGCCAGGAGAGGGGCGAACAGGCTCCTCTCGGCCGGTGCAGCTCCAGAGCAGGCACCTTTCCTCCCTGCCAGGTCTCCAAACACTGGAAGCAGAAGTCGCACAGGAACAGGCCCCCAAAAGACCCTGTAGCATGGAGCAATGGGCTCATCCCGAGCGGTTGAGGCTGGAAGTGACCTCTGGACGTCACCCTGTCCAACCCCCAGCTCCAGCAGGGACACCACGGCAGGTTCAGCACTGTGTCCAGATGGCTTTTGAATATCTCCAAGGATGGGGATGCTACAACCTCCCTGGGCACCCTGTGCCACTGCTCGGTCACCCTCAGGATGAAAAAGTGTTTCCTGACGTTCAGAGGGAACCTCCCGTGTGTTACTTTGTGCCAGTCCCGTCACTGGGATGAAGCACCAGGTCCTCTTTGCACCCTTCTTCAGGCACTTGTGTAAACTGGTGAAACCCCCCAGCACCCCCACGTCCCCCCGTGTCTCCTGCAGACGCCCCGGGCCGGGACTGCAGCGGAACACGAGGCCGGTGACTCACGGCGGCAGCCGGTGGGCTGGAGCGGGCACCTCCCTTCCCGCGGGGTCAGCTCCCGTTCGCTCCCTCCGCTCCGCGGGGGAACGATCCGGCCGCCGCTCTCCCGCCTGCTCCCCGGGACCCCCCGGAGCTCCGCGGCCGGCAGGACTGGCGAGCACCGGCCCCACCGCCCCGGCCGGGCCGCCGTCCGGCTGCACCGCATCGCTCGCCTCCCCGCCCGGGGCGGGACACGCCGCCGCTTCCTTACCGGCTCCCGGGCTCCGCGTAGCCCTGCGCCGCTACCGGCAACACCCGGGCCCGGCCGCCTCCGCCGCGCACCCGTCCAGCAGCACTCGGGACTGCGTGGCAGCGACCCTGCGGGAAAGCCTAATGCTCCCCCGGGCCGAGCTACCCGCCCAGATCCCCGCGGTGCCCGCCCGCTGCCCCCGCACCGCCCGGCCCCGCTTCCCGCGGCGGGAGCCTCATCGGGCCCGGCCCCGCTCCGCAGGGCGCTCCCGGCGCGCATCGAGCTACGCCCATTGGCTCGCGCACCTGCCACTCAACCGTCGCCCCGCCCCTCCACCTCCTCCGGTTCCGCCCCCGACGCGTACGGAACTACGCCTATTGGTTGGCGCGGCCGTCCCTCAGCCGGCGCCCCGCCCCTTCCCCCCGCCTCACCCAGTGCCACTCCCCCAGGACGCTCCCGGCGCGCATCGAGCTACGCCCATTGGCTCGCGCGGCCGTCACTCAGCCGGCGCCCCGCCCCTTCGCCCCGCCTCACCCAGTGCCACTCCCCCAGGACGCTCCCGGCGCGCATAGAGCCACACCCATTGGCTCTCGCGGCCGTCACTCAGGCGGCGCCCCGCCCCCCGCCGAAGGGCGCTCGGTGATGCTGACAGACGGTTTTACTGCGCGGCCGCCGACGCCCCGAGCCCGAGTTGTCCCCCCGCACGGTCCGAGCACCCCCCGGGGTCCCGAAGCCCGTCCGCGCTCCTAGTCGGTTTTCAGGCCCTCGGCAATGAGGTTGAGCTCGTAGCACCAGGTCTCGTAGCGATATGCCATGCGGATCTGAGCCACGTTGGTCTTGCGGATGTCGTTGCCGTGCGGCCCCTCTTCCTGGTAGTTTTCACCCAGGAACTTGACTTTCTCCTGCCAGAGAGGACGGCGGTACAGACGGGCTGGGGCACCCCGGGGAGCGTAGGCAGGTGCCGGGTCCCTCCAGGCACAGGCAGAGCTCTGTGCCGGTCCCGGGCAGGGCCAGGCAGGGCTGAGCTCACCGCCCAGGGGACACCAACCTCGTGGGACAGGCCGCACTGCAGGACGCTGTTCCTGGCGATTTCACACATGTCACAGGTGCTGAGCTTGAAGACCTGGGCAGCGATGGCGTACTCCTCCATCAGGGGCTCCTGCGGGCACAGGCTGCGTCACACACCGGCGGCTGCTGCCGGCACAGCCCCGGGTGGAGCGAGGGCTGGCCCGGGCATGGCCCAGCTCACTGGACACCGACCCCTCTGCCCTGGTGACACCCCGGCAGTGCTGCTCCCAGCTCCAGAGCCCTCGGTACAGGAGAAACGGAGCTGTCGGAGAGGGGCCAGAGGAGCCACAGAAATGATCCGAGGCTGGACCAGCTCTGCTGTGGGACAGGCTGAGAGAGATGGGGTGTTCAGCTGGGGAAGAGAAGCTCCGGGGACACATTACTGCAGCCTTTCTGGACTTAAAANACATCATGAATAAATTGTTGGCCCTGAGGGTGGTGAGAGCCTGGCCCAGGTTGGGCAGAGAGGTGGTGGATGAACCATCCCTGGAGCCATCCCAGGCCAGGCTGGACGGGGCTCTGAGCAACCTGAGCTGGTGAAGATGTCCCTGTCATGGCAGGGGTGATTCTGTGTCACTCTGCAAATGCTGCTGCTTCAGTGAAAAACAAGGCACACCCAGTCCCAGTGCTCAGACAGTAGGTGACCAGTTCACACTGTACCTTGGTGTAGTGAAACTGCATGGGGTCATCTGTAGAAAGGGACACCATGAGGCCCTTCCGGTGGAAGTCAAGCAACGGATTCTTCGCGTACTCCAGGAAGAGACTGTTGTTGCTGAGTGGGGACATAGCAATGGGAATTTGGGCAAGGAAGTACAGGTACTGCAGCACCGGGCTCTGCAAAGATGAGCAGAGTTGCCAGGTTAGGGATAAAGTCGCTGCTCCCTCCACCTCTCCGGGGTCGCTCCTCATATCAGCCTGGTGCCTCAGCCGGGAAATCTGGTGCACAGAGCTCACGTGTTCAAGAAAGGACACAGGCAAACTAGCAACCCTCCACCCCCATGGAGGGCTGAGTTCAAATCTGTCTGATTTCAGAACTCAGCTGGCTCCAGTGACAGCTCTGAGGCTGAACCCCTGAAATCTGGATACGTTTCTCAGCTACAGCCCCAAACATGCCTGCAGACACCCAGAGAATTGTGTAGCATCTGCCTGCAGATGGACTGTCTGTGTCTGTCTAAAGCAGAGGCACAATTAACTGTCAGCTCCAGCAAAGACCAGCTGTGCACGTGTCCTCCTCTTCGGCCGTGCCTTGGCTGCTGCTCCACTTACCTTCTTGAGGTTGAGGCCGTGGGAGATGTTGTCTGCTGTCATGAAGGCTGCGAGCAGATGCGTGATGGCCCCGGCTTCCCCACAGTGTGGACGGAAGAGGAAGGTGTTCATGCCGCGCTGCCTGGGCACACGGAAGGAGGACTCAGAGCAGGGTTAGTTGGCACGCGATGCGAGATTCCCTGACTGCAGTCCCAGCTCTGCCCCTACCAGTGGGTCCCCAAGAATCCAGCGTGACCTAGGAGCACATTGCTTGTTCTCTTTTCTCTGTGCACACAGCAGATGCATCTCTGCAATCCCAAAGTTTTCATCCTAGTCCATCACACTTCCTACCGAGGAGCGTTTGGATTGCTCCGGGACACGAAGCTCCAAACTGCACTGGTGGCAGAGCGAGGAGGGCCCCACTTCTTCCACCCCACCAATCAAAGAGCTGAAACAACCCACGGGGCAGCCCCCTTCTGCCAGCCCATCGCACATCCCGGGCCTCACCTGCGCAGGTTGTTAAGCACCAAGATGTTGGCATACATATAGTATATGTAGTAGGTGTAGGATGGGTTCTTCTCAGAAGTCCACTGATCTGGCTTTGGGCTCTTAGTGGAGAACATGTGTCCACTGTGCTTGGATTCATCATCAACACTGTCGAAGCCAGTGATCTGCTTGGCAAGGTAACGAAAAAGCTGCATCTCCCAGCTGCCCACCTCATCATGCCCAGGTAGGCTGGCTCACCCTGCCCCACACGGGAGCAGAGTCAGGGCCACGGCTGCAGATCTTGCTCCTCACAAACCCCCAAGCCCCATCAAGGGCTAGAAATAAAGCTCACACCAAACCAGCTTCTCCAGGAGGTGAGTGGGCAGCGTGTCTCACAGCAGCCGGCTCAGGGGGTCTGTCCCCTCCCAGCAGTTCTGGACACACGCCCCCTTCCCCAGAATGCGGCAGGAGGGCCATTTTTCATGTCAGGGCCAATGCCCCATTTCATATGCTCAAAAAGGAATCTGAGGGCTCACCACACTCTGACAGCATCATCAGGTGACACTCACGTGGCGCAGAAAGACACTCAGCTCTTTGTTGGCTTGGGGATTGACAGTTGCCTCAAACACAGGAACAAAGATATTTTCCAACATCTTCCCAAAGTGTGGAAGGAAATTCTTAGACCTGAACACATCACTGTGGACAGAGATGGGGATGAGCTGCTAGGCACAGCAACAACATGGCCCACTGTCCCCATAATCCCTTCTGGATAAAAAAGAAAGTGTAGGCACTGTCGGGCACAGAGCTCCCAGACCAACAGCACATACTAAATCCTGGGTACTTGGATCATCCACTTCATGTTGGGGGAATAGACGCGGTGCCTGCAGAACCAGCTGGCCAGCTTGGGCCACTCATCCGCCGATCGCCCGTAGATGGAGAGACGAGGCTCCGCGTGCTGGTACTTGGCATCCTCCAGGTCAGAGCCAACCTCCTGCAGAGCAGGACAGACGGTTGCACGGGGCCCCTCCAGCCCCCGGGCACAGCTGAGCTGCTCTTCTCCTCCCCTGAGTTTTCACCTTGATGATGGTCGCGAAGTACTCGCCACCGATCGCGTTCTCCGTCTTCAGATAGAGGTCACGCAGCTCGCTCGCACCCACGGGGTTGTATTTGGCATTGAATTTATCGAAGCGCTGAAATGTCTGCCGTCCCTGGAGTGGGGAGGAGCAGAGGCAAATACTACAAACATGCTGGGCACGAGTGTACCAGCCTGAGCACGGACTGATCTAAACAACCCAAAACGGGAAAGCCAGGAGCTGCTGCGTCCTGCCACTGACACTAACAACGCACAACACGTCCTGGGTACACAGGGAGGGGAAAAGCCATAGCTACGGGGTGGATGAGAGTGACCCGTAAATGCCCTACCACTTACTGCATGGACGTCCAGGGAATCCACTGTCAGGTCATAGGGGTGCAGTTGGAGCTGCTCAAAAACCTGTTTCAGGGTGAGCTTTTTGCCCTTGGCATCACAAACGACACGGTCAGCGTCCACACAGTAGGATTTCTTGATGAAACGCAGAAGGTGCTTCTGGTTCATGCAGGCTGCAGCATGGATGTGTGTGTCCACCTGAGGAAGCAGAGGGACAGCTAGCTAGCTGCAAGCTGGGATGCTCGGGTACCATCACAGGGAGGCTCACAAACCCCTTTAGGCGAGCCTAACTGTGTGGGGAGCACTGCTCAGCCCAGATCAACCTAGGCCAAGAGCAGCCCAGTTAACACCATCCCATTACCAGGAACGGTGTAGGTGCCACAGACCATGACTCTAATATCGCACTCAGGGAGGGAAGGCACCAAGACAGCTCGTCTCCAGAGTCCCTAGGGCTGTAAGCCTTGCCATTTACCTTCCGGCAGTTGTAGAAGTCCCGGTGGGGGTTGTTCTTCAGCTCTTTAATCTCCTCCATCTCATTTAGCATTTCGTGCACTTCGAACTTGGATGAGAGGAACTTCAGGCGCCGATGAGTGTAGGTCTTACTAGAAAAAGCAAAGGCAGAACCCTGACTGGTCTCCTTACCCCCCAACACAGGGACGTGGCCGGACAAACAGGGATGCAGTTTCTACCTGAGCTGGAGGAGCTCACGCTGGCCTGGCCTGACCTTCCCCAAGGTGCTTCTCCCGGCTCTGTGACAGAGCTCGGCAGGAAGGCTTGGCCAGGTGTGAGCACACCTGCAGGGCACATCTCCAGTCCCCAAGTGCTGACTTTGCTTAAGACCCCAACCCGGACAGCTGACAAGGGCCAAGCACGCTTTGGTAGCCAGCAGGTACGTCACCAGCAGGTACGTCACCAGCAGGTACGTCACCAGCGGGTCCCTCCCTCCTCCCAGGAAGGGATGGGGACAACCCTGGCTCTGCCCTGACCTCCCTCTGCCTGCCCCGCTGCACCCAGCGCCGCCGACTTCCGCACTTACGTGGGCCCCTGCGCAATCAGGGCCAAGAGGAAGTTCATGTCGTCAATGAATTCCTCAAGGCTGGGGTAGGGCAGGTCCTTGGGCTCATTTCTGGCAGCTGCTGCCTTGTCTCCATAAATGTAAACTACTCCATCCTTCATCTGGACGTGGTACCCCAGGTTCTCGGGAAGATTCCCAGTTTCAAAGGGATCCTGTCCATCCTTCACTGGCGGGGTGAACACTGGACCAAAAGGAGAACACCAAGAGGTTATATCATGAGCGAAAGCCCCACATGCTCCTCCAGGCTGGGCAGAGGGCAGGGACAACCCCCCGGGTGTCTGGATGTACCTGGGCCGGTGTCGCTGGCACTCCAGACCTCGCCCTCGATGGTGCGCAGGTACTGGGATGGGGTGCGGGGGAACCTCTGCACCGACCGCTGCATGTTCTTCTCCCGGATGCACATGGCACGGTACAGGCCTTTGCAAACAACTTCAAAATCTTCAACCGTCACCTACAAGAGGGCTGTCACTGAACACAACCGCGCGGTTGGGACCTAGCTGCCTGAGGTGCCCTGCTGCACCAAGAGGAGGGAAATTTTGTTCACAGCAAGATCCACACCTCATCACCCCCTCCCTCCCACTGCTGTGCCCGAGCAGGGCGAAGGAGGGATGGCAAGGCAAAGTCCTGGACATGGCAAATGGAAGTTTCTCGCGCTACAACCAATGATTTCCAGCTGTCATCCCCTCTCACATTCCCCACTGCAAATTAGTTGATGCTGAAATGGAAGCCAGGCCTGGGCAAAACACTAAAAGCTATTTTTGGAGCCCGGGCTGAAACTGAAGCAGGACCAACAGCACACACTGGCCCAGCATGTCAAGGTTTTTTGATTTACTGCACTGACAAGTGTTTTGGGCAGTCAAGAGAGGTCAGACTGGAGCAGCAGGGGAGAACGCCATGCAGCACTCGCAGCCAGCTGCAGTTGTGGCAGAAGGAATGTGTTTGTGCATGGAAGGACTTTCAGCTTCCCCTAATTGCTCCTCTCTGCCATGGAACCCCAAGCTGAGCAACGTGCCAGCTGTATCTCAGCAGCAGCACAAATGTAGCAGGAGGCTGTGGAGAAGGAGGAATTAGCGCAGGATTTGAGAGCAGTCCTGGTCAACAGGCTCTGGGTGACCCTACTTGAGCAGAGGGGTTGGACCAGGCGACCTCCAGAGGTCCCTGCCAAGCTCAACCATTCTGAGGTTCCACGATGTACATGGGTTCCAGACAGATGTATAGAACTACATGCAAGGAGCCTGGAGAACCCTCTGGGAAGCACACAGCACCCCACGGACTCCCGCTGAGGAATTCAGCTTGGGATTCTCCAGGACATCATCAGATGCTTATGAGGCACAGACTGTTCCCACTGCACCTTGTGCTGACTCCCGTGACGCTGAGGGACGGGCAGGGACCGGCCGGGTGGCAGTCAGCACGGGGAAGGGTGTAGCTGTGCGAGTACCTACCCCAGAGGCGTAATCCCCCGTGATCTGCACCCGCTGGAAGTCGGGCACGGCCTGGTACAGCGGGGAGGTAGAGATGACCTCGTCGATGGTGGACAGTTTGGTTGCAGATTTGTGAGCCATAGGGAGGGCCAGCGCAATTGTCTTCAGGCGGAACAGGCGCTTCCTCCTGCCGGGGAGGAAAACCTCAGGCAAACGGCTCCAGCTCCACGGGCAGGTGTGGGGTCAGGGGCACTTACCACATCATGAATCATCTCTCTGGTGCTTTCTGAGCACCCTACACAGATGCTGCCAAGAACAGAGGCCACAAAGTAGCCACAGACTTTTAAGTGTGGTCTTTGGAAGGTGCACCTTTCCAGAGAAAGGTCTGCAAGTCTCCCTCTCCAGCAGCTCTGTGGCCACGGCCACGCTGACACCCAGGGAACAGGCCAGGGGTGTCTTTGGAGAGGAAACCCTGAAGTACCTGACAGGTGCCCTGGGATTACCAAGGATTTATCCCCTGGGTGCAGTGACCTGTTTTCACGGGCCTTGATTTACATCCCCCCTGCCTTATTCCAGCCCTGGCTGGGTCTACGCAGACAATTCTCCTCTCCTTTCCCCAAGTGCCGTTTTTCCTCACCGTTTCTCTGTCATGGTAGAGCTCTCCTGAAGCATCATGTGCTCCCTCATCTCCCGGCGCGAGATGGGGCAGACGTCTTCCACGTCGAAAGGAGAGATCTCGTGCCGGCTCTCCTCATCCTTCACCTCCGAGGCAAAGACCTTCTCGGCGAAGGAGCGCATCGCCTCGTCCACCTCTGCCAGGAGAAGGAGCAGGGTCACAGCGCTGTCGGGTTCCCAGCCACCCCTGCAGGGAGCTCAGTGCTCAGCTGGCATTCCCTTGTGACACCTCCATGCTGCCCGGAATACTCTGAGCAACCTCCAAAATTTGCAATGAAGCTTACAGAACCCGGGGCACACATAGTGGGCTGCAGACATACCTAGAAACCCCCCAGCACACTAAAAAATAGAAGTATATACAACCCACAGTCCAAGAGTAGTGCAAAAAGGCCCAGAAATAAGCAAATCTTTGGGAAGGGTACTTATGAGAACATGCAGTGGGGGTGAGAGGGGAAGATGGGCAGAGCCCATACAGCTCTAGGAAGCCCAAGACCCACGTACACCAGGAGGACAAGATGAAGACAGAGGTACAGAGGGAGATGGACAGAGCTGGCAGCCCAAGCACTTAGTTCCCACCATCACAGAGCAAAGAGCTCCCAGGTGGGGAACCATCGTGTGGGGACCCATCTCGGCCCATCATGTGCATCATGCTGCAAAGATCCCGGCTGACACGGCCCTACAGAAGCTGCCATTGACACCAGGTTGGCCGGAGCTTTACGAGATGGGAGAAAGGAGGTTAAAAGCCCTTCCACTGCCAACGAAATATGGTAAATCAAGAACCCAAAGGCTCTTCTGGCAACGTCTCCCAGAAGCTCACGTTTGCATAGCGGCCTATGGACGCTAATCGAGCGGGTTTTGCCAGCAGTTGGCAGCTCAGCGTGAAGCGAGGATCAACGCTGCAAGTTGGACGACACCACTGACATGTCAGACAGGACAGGGTCAGCTGGTGAGGACCAAACCAGACCGACATGCACGGCAGAAGCGTGCCAGACCTGCAAGAGATTTTCAGGAATGAACGTAGCCTTTTTTGTTTTCGTTTATTTCCACAGGGATCAAAACAGTTTATCCCTGTAGCCCTGGATTTGCTGTTGCGAGGTCCCAGCTGTGGGTCAGGGGGGACATAACACAGGGGCTTCCTTTCCCTGCTGTTATGTGGGAAGACAAAAGGGTTTGTGCTGAGCTACAAACACAGGGGAAAATTCTGGCACTGGGTCTGTTTCTCAGCAGTGCAATGTCACAAAACCAGGATTTCAGTCACAAAAGTTCCTTGCTGTTGTAAAGCCGCTGTGTCATCAATGGGCTCCAACATGCTGCTCAGAAGACAAAATGCATTTTTTCACACTATCCCATTGCTGCCCACTGTTGGGGGCTCTGGGGTGACTGGTGTCTCAGCAAGAAATGTTTTCTGCTGGTGCACAAGAGGCCTCAGCAAACGTGGAGTAGGAAGAAGAGGGCAAGTGCCCCATCCTGCAGGCTTCAACCTGAATAAAGGAGTTGAAGCATTGGATCTGTCCCGTCATGGATCAGATCCACTAGGAGCAGGATGCGTTCAAAATAAGCTGCTTTGGGATGAATCTCTGTTAAAATATATAAAATAAAAGTAAAATAAAGAAAAAACCAACAGAGGTGTGAATAGGTCCAAGCGAACTTGCAAAATGTTTTACTTTCTGACACAAAGAACTCCACTAAAATAAGTTTATCTCCTAAGCAGGAGCTCAGGGGTGCCAGGACAATATTTAACAAACAGCAGCTTCACATATCAAATGAATAAAAAGCTGGAACCATTTAATGAAGCAGCGGGAGGCACAGCTGGCACTGCTGAGAAACAGCATCTCCTCAAACTGCTGACAGGTGCCATGATCATGTAACTGCTCTTTGTTTCCAATGATCATGTCTGGGCAGTAACAGAGCAGAGCGTATGGAAGCCTCGCAATACTCACGTTTGTCTTCTGCTGTTTGAGATAAAACAGAAACAAAATATGAACAGATGTGATCAGCCCTTCAAAATCTCAGCTAAGTACAAGTTTAGCCAAAGCCTTCCACTGTCATCTAATGAGACTGAGCTGCCTCAGCAGGTCTCTCCCTACCCCTGTGTCCAGGTGCAGGGATGCAGAAAAGGAAAATCTTAAGAGGGCAGAACGAGCCCTGAACGAGAAAGCAAATATTTTAGTGACTCAGAGCACCAGGGCTGCTTTGCTGTTTTTTTTCTGTGACTTGTGATGGTTTGTGAAGATCAGGATGGACGGTCATCTCAAAGACGCCAAGTTTCATCCTCCTGCCACCCGTGGTCACATCTCCAGTTATTCACCACCAGATCGTTATTCACCACAGATCTTCACTCCTGGTCACACAGCGTGGCAGCAACATTTTTGGGGTGCAACTCACGCCCTTTCCATCCGACCCAGAAACCTCAGGCTGGAGCTGCGGCCTCACAAGTCACCAGCTGCTGACCCCCCGAGTCCGGCCTGCAGAACACACTCTCCTGGCATGTGAACTCCGTGGATTCATTTGCAAACGAAGCATCCCAGACATGCCCAGCCTGACCTTTCACCTTTCGTGGATGGAAATTACACTCATGAAAGTCAAACTACCCCCCCGCCCTGATTCGCAAGGCCAGGCTTTAAAACCAGCCCCACATACTAGGACAGCGTCTATAGCACCGCGATTCTAAACGCCTCTAATCAGGGCTGTTTGGTGCCGATGTTCTCCAGGGCTCTGTATTGGCAGCCACATCGCTCTGGACTGTTCTGCAAAGCCTGGCTGGCCCTGCTGCTGCTGCCCCGCTCGTGTCCCCGTCCCTCGGGGCCGCAGCACCCGCACCTTCCCAGCTCAGCCAGGGTCATAGAGACCCCCCCAAATTTCACGGTCTCATTACAGGACACATTTACACAGTACATTACACTGCAGGAGGGACACTATTTTTCTTCAACACTAGCAGAGCAAGATTTAAACCATAATGCTATTTCTTTGCTGCGCTATCCAAAAATGCCTTCAAGCAGGAAGAAAAATGCTCAAAGCCCCCAGCAAGGTCTCCTGGATGGCAGAGATACCAACCATCCGAACTGGCCTGCCCTGGGCTCCTCGTCTCATACCTGCTTTCGGACCTACCTGGAATTTTCATCCGCGACATCTTTGCAGGCGGTTTGCAGAGCCCCAGGTAACGCCGAGCACAGGCAGCGACTGACCGCGCAGCAGCCTGACACCCAGTCTGCTGCCTTCCCTTTCTGTAATCAGACTCTCCCACTCTAAAAGGAGAACGCAGATCAACTATAAGACTATTTAAAGTGCAACCATAAGCACTTGCACTGAAACAGGTGAAAGCAGGGCTCCAACTTAACTTTTTTTTTTTTTTTTAGTTAGGTTTTCATTTTACATTTAGTAGAGTGTCACCTGTTGTCTGGGCAGGTTGCTACTTCCTAGGACAGTTGCACTTTTCTGAAGTGGACTGTGGAAGTCGGTCTTAAGAGCGACTAAAACCGATTTCTGTGCTGAGCCAAAGGTTTAAAGGAAATCCCAAAGGCAGAGGGCTGATGTTTTCATCAGAACAGGAGCTGTGGATAGGTACAAACCATGTGCTCTCACCAACCTGCCTGCTGTTCAGAGATTTTAGCAGCAGGAGTTGCGCAGGCGTCCTTGCATCTGTCAGCGACGAAAAGGCCTCGTCCCAGGAGGCTGGAATAAGTGAAAGACTTATTGTGTAAGATACAGAGAAATAACAAGCAATTTTGCCCCTGAGTGCATGGGAAGCCAATGGCACAACTTGGTCAAGCTGGATGAGCTGAGACAATTCCCAGAGCACCCAGAACCTTCCTCTGGAAGATCACTATGTGATGTGCGAAACTCCAAAACGTGCTGGGTGACAATTCAGAAATTCTCCAGCATGCAGGGGAGTTCTAGCCCCACTTCCCAGGTATTCCCCAGGAATATGTTATAAATTGATTTCCCCCAGCACCACGCAGAGGTGCAGCCAGTGTCTGGTCTCCTCTCACGCTGACAACAGTCTGCGGTTTCAGAATTAGTCTTGTTCTTACTCATTCCCCAGTTTGTTAGTCCCCACGCTGCATTATTGTTTAATTATTTCATTTAAGATCAATAAAAACCGGTTCCTGCTTGTTTGCTCTCCCACAGGGCCTATATCTGCCCTTAACCTTTCTGGATATATCAACATAAGCTTGGGATTCACATCTGAAACCAAAAATAACCTTTAGGGTACAGAGGTCATCTTCCTCAAGAGAGCTTTTGATCCTCCAGCTTTCTAAATCGCAGGATCGATTTAGATTGCAGTTGGGTTCATGATAGAAATATGAGTAAAGCCCGGGTATGCTGTGCTAAAGTTAGACCCACAGCTCTTTAAACTGAATACAAACAAGCCATCTTCCCACTCCCTCTCAGCTGGCAAAACATGCCAGGAATTCGGCAGCTTTGGTTATTTAGCAGGGTCTTCCTCCTGTTCGCTCACGTTCTGAGTCTGTTTTGGAACAGGCGGCGGCTGCTGCAGCTCCGCAGCGCAAGGAGTTTGATACCGTTACCGGGAGTCTGTTCTCGTGTTCCTTGCACAGAAGCCAGGTCGGACTCTGGGTTCCAGAGGCCTGTCACGATGGCTGCGGAGAAACACGTGTAAAACACATTTACTGTGCGGTCCAACACAATTGTTGCAGGAGGAAAGCCAACCGGGAAGGATTTGACAAGACTGAATTAACCAACTTGTAAGTCTTAACAGAACATGATTTGGACACAGCAATAACTTTATAGCTGATTTCGCTCTTGGAATGCCAAGTAAAAAGCTTCTCCTCCCCCTTTCTTTGCCTTAGGAGCATCCTTCCCAAGGGCAAAGTCAGCAGCAATACTACGAGGGTCCCCACTGCAAATACAGAGACTCAACGTTGACGCAAGATGCACGAGATGGGCACAGATTGGTGAAATGATTAAAACTGGACTCTGGAACGAGCCCAGGGGGTGTCTCAGAGCCACTCTGGCTCTTATTCACACCACAGTGAACATCTACGATACAGCTGTTTGTGTCGCGTTACAGAAGCGACGATTTACGGAGATCCCACAAGGAAAGCAGGCAGCGCGGTTATCAGCGTCCTGTGAGCCAGCCGTGCATCCCGCGCCCACATCACCACCGCAAAACGACCAAAGAATCCAAAGTTTATTCTTTAAAAAAGTTATTTAAGAAGCAGAATAATTTACTCCAATTCAAACCAAAAGAGATGCATTATTGAAAGCAAATAATTATACAAAGTAACAACAAATTAGCCCTTGGATAAAATGTCCAGATCCCAACAGTTCCTACCACCCTGGAGGTTACAGACAAACTGGAAAGCTTGGGGAGTAAAGCAGGACCACGTAATTCAGGCTTCCACAAATCTCCTTCCCCGCGCAGGCCTGAAGTTGCTGGACATTCAATTCTAAGTCACTGAACTGCTTGAAGTTACGATGGTTGCAGCGTCGTGGTTACTGTCCAGACTCCGACGGATTGCAACGAGAACAAAACCTGAGCACTGTTGTTTGAACAAGACCATGGAGTGGGGACAACAACAGGAACGAGCCACAGAGTTATAGGATCTCCTTAACCAGCTGTTCTCAGCCCGTGATAACACAAACATTTCAGTTATTGGCACTTGTAGTTTTTGAACAAGAGCGTTATATTTGTAAATATTTTACCTTAATGTTGCTTATGTTGGATCTTCCCAGGCAGGATAGTAAAGTCAGCTTGACACTAACGCTGTGTTGTCCTGTTAGTTCTAAATAACAACATTTGGGTTAAATCTACAAAAGCACCTTTTCCAGGGGCCTGTCTTGTGCAAAAGCTTCTGTGCTTATGTTCTGAATGATTTTCCCAAAAGTTCCTGGGGTTTTGTCCCTCCACAGTTCTCTCTCAGTCACCACCAAAATCAGGATTCTCTTATTTAGATATAATCATATAGAGAGCTGGAAACAAAGTACAACCACTTACTTCATGCCCATGACTAGTACGACACCCTGATTTTGTATCACTCGCTAGATTTAAACCTAAAATAACGCAGACGGGAGCACCACCGGGGCAGGTCGGCTCTGCAGCATCCTCAGAGCTGATGCAGCCTCCTCTAAGTTACCAAAGTTCTATATATTCCGAGAGAAAGGGAACACTGAAGAGAAGCAGGTGCATTTGTCAGTGCCCATACAATTCTGAGAATTCACAGCTCTTGGAGTTACGGCTGATACATTTTAATGACAAGCACAACACGCCGTGCACCGGAGAGCATTCTTCTGATGAACATCCATCCAAAATAATTTTCCATACCTGACCACACAACCTTCCAACACGGGACGCCGGCGGCAGAGGTTTCCCATGGCCACGGGCAGGCTGCTCCAACGCTCGCCAGGAAAGAAACTCCTACATTTCCCAGATCATCAAAAACCACCCATTGCTCCGGATGACAAGGTCTCACCATTCACACACGTTACAAACCCCACGTCGTCGTTTTTCCAAAACTGTGTGACCGGACGTGTGTCCCAAAAGCCGTTTTCCATGTGTAGTTTTATTAAGTGGACAGCAGCGTGTCACTCGTCTTTAGAAGCAGTCATCTCCTGCCACAGAACGGTCACAAATCTCTTCTTGCACCAAATAAAACACTGTTCGCTGATTCCAGGTGTGACACTTGCAGTGATGGTAACTGTGTCAGATCATCTTCAAACGCACTCGAGTGACAGCCAGTGCTCTCCAGAACGCTGCCCACCACTGCGTTTGTTGCTGGAATATCACGTTTTATGTAAAAATATTGTATTTTTCATTTTTATCAGTGTCACATGAGTCAAGGGTAAAATAAAATGCAAAAAGTACTTATAAGGATTATCAGGGATAAAGAAAACATGATGCGGATTGCTCCTCTTCATTCCAAGAAGAGAATTAAGAAGAAACAGATATTAAAAGGAACAATTTCTTCTCTCGGTATTCACTGATTTCTAATTTCCATTTGAAACGGAGCGCTCCAAAGGAAGATGTGTGAACCTGACGCCATCAAACTGAAATTAAGCCCCTTGCGATTCCTCTGCTGGCGCTGGCGGGCGCCGACCGAACTCGTTCCTCTTCCACCCGACGGGAACCGGGAACCGGGCTGTGCTGTAAAACACGCGGGCTGGGCACACGGAGCAGAACCAGGAGCAGCAGCACCAGAGCCAGGGAAGGGCTCGGCATTCCGAGGAACACTGTGGGGTTTTGCAACAGCGACCGCGCTTCTATGTCCCAACTACATGAAGTGACGGTGTTTTGTTCTAGGAAGAACTCGCGCAGGTTGTGCAATAATTCTCTCGTGCTCCAAGGCTGTTAGAACAAGCCCAGAATTCCCATCAGCACGAACACCTGCGTAGTCATCACTGCACTCCTTCCCTCCCTCGTTTTGCAAGGATGCTGCAATCAGAAAGGTTTTCTGTTCCAGCTCGTTGCCTTCGCCCCTCGGTCTGGACACGCCAAGTCCGTGGCAACCACCGCACCGAATACAGCGAACCCCAAATCCCACGCTCCTCCCCTGACAAGGAGGCTCTTCAAGCACATTCTACAGAGAGATGTTTTAAAAAGGCTACGTTTACAGTCTGGTGGTAAAAAAATAATTCAGAATAAAAGAATCTGCAAGTTACAGGCTGAGCTGAATAACGGCTGTCCCAACTAACTAACCTCCAGTTACTAGATTAACTAGCAAGAAGCTGCCTGTAAATGTTGGCGGTTAATGTTAAAAATGAACAGCTGAGTAATTTGGTCCAATCTTGAAGAGATCTGAATGCTGCAGAAAAACAGTATAGAATATAGACAGTTCCACCTACAAAGAAAGCAAAAAGCAGAGGCCGTATGTCCCCCTCCCTTGGTGAAGAGTCTTCCGAGCACCTGCTGCCCCCCCGTTGGGCAGAGGGATCCCCCACACAAGACAACGAGCTCCCAAGAAATTCCAGTCCTTGGGGTTTTCCTCAACATAGGGAACAGAGAGCAACTTCCAATCTTCTCAGCAAACAGGCACTTAAGTTAGGAAGGATATCTCCGTTTTATTACAGAAAAGGTAGGATCGGTTAAGCGGCGCTCCTGGCACAAAGGAGATGTTGCAAATATTCTGTGCGAGCGCACAGGGAGCAGACACCGACCTGACACGTGACAGGAGCGTTCGTGGTGGCAAAACCATCTGTGACATTACCTGCCAAGCAACGATTAGTGTCACTCCTCTGACAGCACTGCAAACCAGGATCCAACAGAAAGGGGACAAACAGCACTTCTAGCTTTTACTTTAGAGGTCAAGTGTCATCTTTTTCACAGCGTTTAGTCTCTATAGTTCACTTTTCTTGTGACTGGTTTTCTCCTCGAGCAAACCCAGATAACACAGTGAGAAAAGAATCCCAGTACATCACGAGATGCGGCTGCTCCGTTAGCTGAGCAAGGAGGTAGATGCCATAGAAGTTCTCTTCAGATGGAACACAGCAAACAACCTTGTGCTAATTAACTGGTACCAAGATTCTGGTCACTGGCACCAGAACGCTGCCCGGCATCAGCACGAGACGCAACACAGCAGCATCGAGACTCGTCCAGCAGCTACATCTGAACCGCGCGTTCTTGGCATCTGGAACAGAAAAGCATCTCCAATGATCAACTGATCGTCAGCAAATGGCGACTGCAGAATTGCACACGCTCCTTTTCTAGTTCAGGTGTTCCTTGTGTACAAGACAGAAATTATGCGTCCTCCAAATAGTCGGAATGGGTTCCCAAAGGCAGGAGACACTGACAGGAACAATACAGAAACCCACAGCGTTATCGGGTCAGTGGCTGCAGCCAAAAGGTTGCTGCAAAGAAAATTCGCTTTTCTTAAGCTTTGCTATCTACTTGGAGGAAAAATAAAAAATAAAAAATTTGGAGAAGTAATTCATTGTAGGATCTAACTCTGGGTATCAGTGGGTTGTACAATAGGGAAAAAACCCACCTGCAGCTGCCAGTATTTCTAAGCCACACTTACCAAGAACTGAAGGACACACAGACAAGAAGCCAACAACGAATGTAAATTCCAGCTCACCTCATCACATCACAACGCAAGACAGTCCCATACAGCCTTGATTCCCGTCTTCGTTGCTGTTGAGCTTTTTCATCCGGTACTGCCGGATCTCTCTCACCAGTGTGTAAAAAGCATCTTCCACACCCTGAGTGCAAACAAAAACCAAAGTATTTTCTTTCCCAAAGCTTTTATGATCGCTGTTCTTTCCATCGCAGAATCCCTCAGCATACTTGAAAGACACGCTTGTACAGAAAGAGCAGCAGCCGACTTACACCAGAGTTCATAAGGGGAAGAAACCAGCACTTATGTCCAAAACTCTCCACGTACACTCTTAACTCTCTCCCTGACGCAAACAAACACCCAGGGTAGCAGCCAGTAAAAGAAACAAGAAAAAGAAAAAAGAAACAAGGTCCCACGCAACAAACGAGCTACTGCTTGATTAATCACCTCTGGTTTAGAATTCTTACAATTTTCTGGCTATTGCTTGAAAATTGCACCTTTTCTGCTTCATTCCACAGCAACGCAGGTAGAACACAGGCTGACGAGACAGAGCCGCATAGTCAATGCAGCTCAGAAAGAGTCCCTTAGTCCACTCTAGAAAATTATTTCTGTAAATAATTGGCCGTCTTTAAAATGCCAAGAAAACCGAGCAGGTCTGGGATGCCTGACTGCACAGCCTGACCTGCTCAGCAAGAGCAGATCAAGCTCTTCTCTTCTTACGAACATGACCCACTTGAAAGAAAATCAATATAAGTCTGAAGCAATTTGTGTACTGGCCTCGTCCAGCAATAAAACCAGAACTCAAGAGCTAAGAGCTGGGAAATCAAAAACTAAAGACTGCAAAAGGACAAAAAAATGCTTGCTCCTGTAGATTAGAAAAAAAACTACCTGGGAAAATGAGAGCGTTCTGCATTTAGCACACAGGAGATCAGAACAGGAATAGGAACGTCTTACCTGTCTGGTTTTAGCAGACGTCTCTATGAAGGGGATTCCGTAGCTTTTTGCTAATTCTTGAGCCTGTTTTGTGTCTACTGTTCTTGTGGGCAAATCACACTTATTCCCAACTAGCACCATGGGCACGTCATCTGAGTCTTTCACTCTCTTGATCTGTTCTCTTTAAAAAGACAAAGTAAAAAAAAAAAAAAAAGTCAGGAACTATTTTCTAAACGTAAAAGCTGGCTTAGCTAAGTATTCCAACAGCCTTGTGCTACAAAAACGTGTATTAAAACCGGGCAGGACCTCAGGGGTTCTAACCTACAGCAGTATGTCTGATAACTTTGTATGCTCCATCTTCTAGCTCACGTATAACCGCACTCTGATGTATTCGCCTTCTTACCTCTCTTACCTCTCTTAGAGATCATGTTCTGTATGCTGTAACTATTGATATATTAACACAACAACCCAGGCAACTGTCCCATTCTCAACTGACTTACAACATATCCACAGAGAAGCTTGAAAAACTTCCTGAAAGAAGCAGGATATTTCATATTTGTCTATTATTTGGTCCTCACTGTGTCTAATAGCAAATGGGTCTGATGCTTTTTTAAAGTCTCCCTGTGCTACAGACCCAGGTCACACCTGTAAAGGTTGATATCGGCGAACGATTTGCTGTTGTTAATGGCGAAAACGCAGAGGAATCCCTCGCCGGTCCTCATGTACTGGTCACGCATGGCGCTGTACTCCTCCTGCCCCGCCGTGTCCAGGATGTCCAGCAGACACGTCTCCCCATCGATCACAACCTGCTTCCTGTACGAGTCCTGCGGAGCACACAGGTGAGGTTCAGAGCAGAGAAAAGCATCGCACCGCTTCATTTCACATCACGGTTTGTTAAGGAAAGGTGAGTTTTACAGAATCACATAATGTCAGGAATCGGAAGGGACCTCGGAAGCTCATCCAGTCCAATCCCCCCGCCGGAGCAGGAACACCCAGATGAGGTTCCACAGGAAGGTGTCCAGGCGGGTTTGAATGGCTGCAGAGAAGGAGACTCCACAACCTCCCTGGGCAGCCTGGGCCAGGCTCTGGCACCCTCACGGGGAAGAAGTTTCTTCTCATATTTAAGTGGAACCTCCAGTTTGCACCCATTGCCCCTTGTCCTATCACTGGTTGTCACTGAGAAGAGCCTGGCTCCATCCTCCCCCTTTCCATATTGATCCCCATGAATGAGGTCAATTGTGCTGCTTCTTTTCACATCAGGGGTTATTAACGAAAAATCAGAGTGATAATGAAATAGAGGAGTGTGGTTCAGAGGAGCTTTCCTAGGCCACCTCCCTAAAGAGAAAATACAAATATCTAAAAGTAACAGGATTTATAACATTAGGCTGAGCCTCCTCAACTTTCCTCACACAAAAAATAAATCCTGTTCTTCATAAGAAATTCCTCAACCAGCAAATAGAAAAAATCCCTTACAAACAGCCCCGTGACTGGATCCGCACGGTCTCCCGTCGCTGTTGGCTCGGGAACGCGCGGAGCAGAACACGCGCGGATCCTCCGCAGTTTTCCCCCCAGTCTCTTCCCCTGACGCGCTCGGACCTCGCCCCGCATCGACCCCCGGCCCGCCCCGCCGGCTCCGCACGCAGCCCCGGGGGCCGCGGCCGCCCCGCTCACCTCGATGGTGGGGTCGTATTCGTCCACGAAGTGGTTCTGGATGAGCTGGATGGTGAGCGCGCTCTTGCCGACGCCGCCGGCTCCAACAACCACCAGCTTGTACTCGGTCATGGCCGCCCCGGGCCCGCCCGCCCAACGCGGAACACCCTGCCCGCGCTTCCGGCTTCCGGCCCTGACGTCATCACGCGCCGCCGCTTCCGGACACGTGACGCAAGAGACGCGCCCGCACGGAGGATTTAAATTTAATTTTTTTCTTTTTTTTTTTTTTCAAAATCAGTAAAACTTTATTCTATTTCCATTCTTTGCCATTAACAGAAAAAAATTGGAGAAAGCAATGTTTGTTTTACAAAGATAATGCATCTCCCAGAGAAGAAAACCCTAAATTGAGAATAGAGGTAACATGAAAAAAAAAAAATTTCCAACCAAAATAAAAAAAAAAAAAAAAAAAAAAAAAACAACAAAAATGACCAAAATTCAAAAAAAAAAAAAAAAAAAAAAAAAAAAAAATATAAAAACAAAAAAAAAAAAAAAAAAACCAAAACCAAAAACCACAGTACTGCCCTCTATTCAGAGAAATAACTCCTGATCTTTTTGGTTAAAGTAATACTTAGACCAATCATTCAGTTTTCTTGCTTGATAAAGTGTGACTGGGGAAATGGGGGAGGGAGGAGGAAAAAAAATAAAATAAAGCACACAGACATCAACTATTTCACCTTGATGAAAGTCTCAATACAGCTATGGAAAGCCTAAGTATTTATTCTTTTACAGTACACTGGGTGCCAGCTGCGAAAAAGAAAAAAAAAAAGTATTCACTTCAGGCACAACTTCTTTCGTTTTAAATTTAAATCAGTAAAAGAAACTGGGTTTAGAAGCTGCAGTGTTCTAAGCAGCAGCAGATTTTGTGCATTGTTTTAAATATATTTAAATTACCACACTGATGGCACACCTCAGCCTTAGGAAATTCTGCACTGCACCTGTTTCAAACGCTACAAAAATTAAGTCTACCCCGGAAAGAGACTTTCATTGAGCTCTAAACTTTGCTGGCTAAAGGACTCGAGTTAAATGAAATCTGAAAACGTAACATTTGGCCATCAACTTAAGTTATCTGAATGTTCAATCCGGATTTTCTATAAGGTTGAAGTTGTTCCACCCTCGGGGTTTGAGCTGGAGGAGCCTCCGCGTCCACGGGGAAGGACACAACGCAACTGAGCGCTAAGGCAAAGTAACACCCGGGCCAAAGGAACAGACACAAAGCAAAGATACCGGGAGTGCAGAATTCCGTAAGGTCTACCAGCGCAGAGCTGTCTAGAACGTTTACTCACGTAGGCAATGTAGGTTTGCAGTTACCGGTTGCGTTAAATGCACCATTCAAAACAAGCTTCTAAAATGTGATACTATAAGGCGCCACCTTAAGTTCTCCAGAATGCAACTGTGCATAATTTTTAAAATGGTTTCATAAATTTATTTTAAACATAACATGAGAAGATGTTAAAACCGGTGTAATAGCTTCGTAGAATTTGGAGGAAGGGATGAATCGGGAGCTATTCGGTACCCTTCACCAGCCCCACCGCTCCGCTCGCCGGCTCGGGGTTGGGGATCAGTCTATAACACCAGCTTGACGGATCTTTCTCTCTGCACCAAATCCCTGCAAGGAAAACAAAACCTTTTAGCTCCAGCATCGCGCTTTAAAGGAAGCCTGTTGTGTTCCAGGCAAGTACGGCAGTGGCACGTTTCTAGTTCGCCACATTTGTCTTCAGAAACAGAGACGATAACAAAACAGGTCCTGGGAGCTGCTCTTTGTAGTCCCAGATGCTTCCCAGTTTCTGCTTCCACTCCTTCTGCTCACCAAGTGGTGGCAGAACCTTTTGTGAAAGCCAAGTTCAGATAAAGGGATTTCACCGACTGTCACTGGGAAAGGGAGCGGGAGGTTTATAAAAGAAAATACAAACCAAGAGAAGCCATTATGGGCTAGAACACAACAACAATTGGTTGCTCATATACTGTGTGCTCTTCTGAAACCACAATAATAATCTTACCTCCCACAGATGGTGACTGGAGTAAAAGCAGACACCACACTTCAAACAGTTCAGGCTTCCAACAGAGGAAGCAATGTTATGTTAGCCAAATTAAAGCACAAACTGCAGCCATTCCACAAGCTCGTCCTCTTATCTTACGTACCTTTGAGTTATCCGGTCCCCTGGGCTGACGAAGAACTGTTAGACGAGGAGCATTGGCATCATCCAGATTAATGCTCTTTAAACGATTAACAAGTCTATCGGGACGCGGAGCAGCAACGGCCTTGGCGCCTTCGCTGTAACAGAGTCAAACACACAGAGCACTGTGACTTCCAAGAGACTGGTGTGGACTACCTAATTAACAGTCACTTTCCCCGTAAAGCCACCCTGTGGCGGTAAATGACATTGTACCAGATTAGATCACTTTAACTGTGAATCCTCACCAGACACGCCACACGTTACAGGCACTGCATTTTCCTGTGCGCTGGTTCAGGATCACCGAGAACTCCACTTCATCCCCAGCCTGGAGCTCCACACCGTCCTGAACTTCTTTGACATGGAAGAAGAGCTTTTTGCTGTCACCCACTTCATAGTTAATGAAACCAAACTGAAAACCAACACATCACAGCGTTATTTCTTTCCTTTTCATCCAAAGAGATGCAATGACTTACACGTTATTGCAGTCCAACTACTCCTAATAAAAAAACACAAACCTCTAAGGTGCCTAATGGAACTAGACACGCAATTCTTACACTGAACAGAACATTCTGTCTGGAAACAATCCCTATGGAAGTCTAGGTGCTCTTCTTGGGTTTGTAAAATCACATTTAGACACCAAAGTCTATAGAACAAGTTCTGAAAACTGCCCAAGTCCTGGCAGTTGTCTAAACTGAGCCCAGTGTTGCTGCATGTTCGTTACTAAGACTCCACCTTAGCAGTTACACAGTAGAAACTATTTTTTAGTCTGTCACTGGTAAAAAAGATCAGTTACTTCCATTTACTGTTTTACTCATGTACAAACCAGCAAAACTCAACTAACCTCTCCATAAATGACTAGAGCTTAGTGCAGCAGAGTGACTATAAAACCAGAAAGCATTCACAGCACCTGATTTTCTAACCATTCTGAGACACAACTCATCAAGGCACTGATCAGCCTCCCCACTTCAGGTGGACTGTGATCATTAACTGCTTAAGTTCCCCTTCGCTAAAGTCCCATCACACAGGCTGCGTAAACCCGCGCCTGGATTACACAAACCAAGCACAAATCCATTTGTGCGCAGCAAGCTTCAGATTCAAGTGCTGCAGTGAGTTCTCGTCTGCTCTACGCCAAGTTATTGCCTATTAACACACGTCTCGTCTTGGCCGCAGCAGCCGCTCACCTGATCCTTCACGCACTCCACGGTGGCTCTGCGGAACGGCGTGATATTCACAGCCATCGTCTGCCCGTTCTGACCAAGAACACAGAGCTGAAACTTCACCGTCTCTCCCTTTTGCAGGCAGTCACCTTTGTTTGCCATTCCCACAATCCCAAACGGATACACCTCTCCCTTCATCTCTCCTATAGGAAAAGGACAAGACAGAATGCACAGGAGTCCTTACTGAGGCCATTTAGAATTTATTCACAATGTTAGAAACGACACTTTTACTTTCAGCTTAGTCGTATGAATATAGTCTGTAGTGTGAATATAACCCTCAACACCTCTATTTACAGTTCAATAAACTTTCACACTTCTCGTGCATTTGCAAGAGGAACACATATAATTTAAAAGCAACAAATCTTACCATCCTCCATGACTTCAATCATGCCCTGGTATTCAGTTTGTGTGGGATCTACACTCCGTAAAGGACGAATTACTTTACCAGAGTAAACAGTTGGATCAGCTTCTTCGGTGATACCATTCACTGAAGAGAAACAGACAGTGCAAGAACAGGATGTTCCAGTCATACTTTGTTTTAAAAAGAATTCATAATCGATTCAGATTGATAATAGTTTGCACTGCAAGGCACCTAAGATAGCTCTGTCACCCAGTAAAACTGGAACAGCTTTAGCATCAGTAATGACAGCTTTTCTAATCAACACTACACTGACAGTTCAGACATGGAAGTAGAAAAATTAGTTCTTCATGAAACCAGAGGCCATGGAACATGAAAAGCAAATTGGAGTATTTCTCTTCCACTGCATTCCCATTCCTTGCTCACTTCAATCAGTCACATTTAACTAAGTGTTTTTTGCCCCTCAATACCACCATCTGCTTTCTTCCTGCAATTTATTAATGAACTTTATCCGTTAGCACCTGCCAAGAGCCTCATAAGCAGAAAATACCCAGTACAGTCTTACCTGCATGTGTTTTGTTCACCTTTTCTGCACTAACTTTGTTTCCTTTGCCTTTTGACAAGCTGTATTCAACAGTGTCTCCAAGTTCCAGGCTATCAATATCACCACAGTATTCGCTACAGGAATAGAATGATGTACAATTTTCCTTTAGTTGCACAACAGTGATGCACATGCAACATTTACATCAGCCGATCAGAAACCATTTCACTAGCTCAGCAACTCACATTTTCACAAAATCCTCACTCAAGACAGTGAAGCATTTCAAATATACAATACAACTCTATTTCTTGGCCTGGATTCAGAGGCACAGAACACCAAGTTTGCTGGCTAGGAGAACAGCCTGAACCGGCTCAGCAGAGATAATAAATGGAACATAAGACACCTAAGCATATATATATACACAAATATATATGTGTGTGTGCAAAGTTCAAACGGGTTTAACAGTCAACCCTACCGAACTCCACTCCCCCCAAACAAACCACCCACAACAAACAAACAAATAATAAAATTGCCATTCACCTGTAGTGGAAAAAGATCTCCTTATCGTGATTAGCTGTTTCAATAAATCCAAAGTTATCTTTCAGGGCTGCCACGTATCCCAAAAGCCTCTTAGAGCTGTAATTGCGTCCCAGCATCCTGACAGAAACAGCTGTTTGCAGACCAGTTCTCTTCACTTCACAAACACTGAACTCGACCTGTTGAAGAGGAGTACATCAAAACTAGACAGAAAAAACCCCAAACAAACCGTGACCACCACCAAAAAACCACACCCAGGAAAAAAAAAGCCCTGAGAAGGAGAACAAATGCAGTAACACAGCAAAAAGCAGCTCACATCTCCCAAAGCACAGAAAAATATTTCCCAACGGTAGGTATACTTAGTTATATTGCCTTATCTCCTATCTGGGGATTAGCAGATCCTTCCACATCCTTGGCCTGGTAAGGAATGGTCAGTTTTACTCCACAGTCATCATAAACAATTATTCCATCTTCAGCTTCCTAAAAACAAAACAACAGAATTCAGCAACCCTTATTTGTAAGCAAACGAGTTTACTACATAGGATGCGAGCATTGGTCAGTAATTGGTGAAAAACACAACAAAACAATAACATCTAAGTAAGAAGCTTTTGATTATACTAGACAGTATTTTTGAAGTTATCACCATCATTTCCAGTTAAGTATTTGTCAGAAATGTAGTTATTCTGGCATCGTTTAACACAGCATGACAAAAAAATCCCAGTGGTTCTCCTCTAGCTGTAGAAACTTAATTTTGCATCTCATGTAATAGGAGGTAGAAAGAAGCTTCCCACCAAGTTATTGGAAATTATCCTCAACAACATGATCATTAATGAAGCTTCTATAACCTTGTTTCACACAAGTTAGTTTTCACCGGCTGCTGCCATTAGCTATTCAATGTGGTTCACATTTATGCAGGATAAACAGTGCTTCAAAAAGCTGAATTACAGATTTTAAAGAAGCAGCGTCAGTCTCCAAAGCCAGGAGCACACAACAGGTACTTCACAAGAGCAGAATTACCTTCTCTTTGCCTTTATTTGGGCTAGTGGCTTTGGCTGGAGTGGCTTCTTTGTCTATAGTGCCCACAAAACGGTGGTCTGACTGGGTGTGGAAAGAAACCGTGCCCTTTGGAAGTTTTTTAATCCTTATAGCATGATTTCTTTGGGCAGACAACATATCCTGAAAAACAAGATCGACCATATTTTAGCCCGACTGCACATAATTTCTTTAAAAACCAAGATTTCATAAAGATATTAATATCTCACTTACAGGAACAACAGTGAACTCTACTTCATCAGAAATATGGAGTTGATTTCCATCCATTATTTCACTGAAGTGAAAGAACATGCGAGCATCCCGGTCCACACATTTAATGAAGCCAAAGCCATCTCTCATCGCCGCAATCACACCCTGAGGTTCAACAAATGGACAGTTACAGTTTTACTACTAGCACATGATATCTGCCCCTGGAGTACGTAATAACCTGAACATAAAGCCTGAATCCTACAAAAAACCCCTCTTGGTTTATGCAACATGTTTCCTTGCAAACTGTAGTGCTGATTTTCTGTATGTGATAGAACGCAGCTCTTTCCTGTCCTTCTGCTGGACCCTCAGAAAGAGATTGGCCAAAACCCACAAAATCCAGAATCTGCACACAGAAGCCTCCTCTGAATCTTAAGGAATTTCCCCACCTGAACCAGAGCAGCCCCAGGTTCTTCCCAGTTTTCCTAAGGAACATGAGTCACTACCTGTTTTGACTAAAGCATGTGAATTTTTAAACTAAGAGCTCAAGATTGCATTACTTTTCTGTCTGCTATAACCAGCTCACAATCCAATCGAAGAGAGCAAATTAAGGTCTAATTTTCTAATATGATTTAATTTACTCAGAAGTTAACTTTTTATTCTTTTAAAGGAAAGATGCACAGCATTAATTCTGAATTTCATACCATGTAAGTACTTTGTATGAAGTGTACATCTGAGGACTGGATTTCAGAAAAGGCAATGAAAGACACCAGTGATTTTTGCATTAAGTTATTATGACAAACACCCCATGTTTTACTTTCATTTCCCCTCAATAATTAAAAACTGTAAAAAAATAGATACTTGCCATTTCCCTAGTTTCATTAGTAAACTGGAAAGTATTGGGGAGAACCTCAATATTGGTAGCTCGTTCCAGTTTGTCACGTCTGTCCGTTGAAATATTGAAACGAACGTGGTCGCTTTCCAGCAAGGTCACCTTGGATTTTGTATCTTTGTCTCCAAAGGGAAGTTCTTTAGGAATCACAAAGTCCACTTTGATGCGGCCAGGTAATGGATCGCTCTAGCAGACAGAAAGCCCGACAGAAGTTACTTCACCCCAAACACCACCATGGACTTGTCAAAAATCTTCACGGAAGTCCTCGCGTACACCCCTTCCTCAAAGCCAAATGCTAAAGGTCCAGTTAGCCCTCTGTCAAAAACCTCATTAACTGTCTGTGCCCACAGGAATCCTTAGATCAGGCTTATTCCAGCAAATATTTTCTCCCCTTCTCCCAATGCTTTTGCCTTAAAGATACACCCTAAACTCACAAAATTCAATGGAAGTATTCAAAATATTAAAGAAAACACGTGATCCCCCATGTAGCACCACCCCAATTCTCACTCTTTACAACCTCTAGGGAGACTGAACACTACAACTGCGACCAGTGCCCGGTACAGGTTACACACGAGCTTATTCCCTTCCTCTGCTGTGATTCTTACACAGCAGATCGTTACCGGGAAAGTGGAATATTTTTATTGTTTGACTAAAATTCAATACTTTTCATATAAACTTAGAAAAATACTGAAATTCACCTGGTTTTTGCTGGGTACTTTTGGAATTACTTTGGTTACAGTTCCTTCAAAATGCTCAATGCTGATATCTTCAAAAATGACAGTTCCTTGAGGCAGCAGTCTAACATCTGTTGCAACTTCTTTACCCTAAAAGTACAAAAACCAGTGAAATATCCAAGGGAGAGGTAAGGTAGCAGACATTTCCCAACGAACCTCCTCCCCCCTTCTTTTTACAAGTGAATTTGAGCAAACAGACGACTGTCCAGTTATGCTCTAGGATCTGTCTTCCTTTTTTTACTGGATTTCATCTTACATTTCTGTCTTTGATTGTAAACTCCACATCATCACCAGGCTGTAAGGCTTCTAGGTCACCTTTAAATTCACTATAGTGAAAGAATATCTCCTTCACGACATCACCCCTCTCAATAAATCCAAAGGCTTCCTAAGAACAGAACAAAGCATTTAATAAATTGTCTATTCTCTTAACATGCAAAGGCAAGATTTTACAGGTTCTAGCAAACAACGGACCACAACATACCAGAATAGCAGACTTGAGTGCACACAGCTAACAGACTACCACAAGAAATACATAAACAGAAATAAATGGGACTTTGTTAAGAAGAATATTAGTATCAAAAATTAGATGTTTAAATAATTTCACCCAGTTTACACCCACAGCTACAAACCACTCTTGATAGCTCTTAATGCCCTAAATATATTACTTGCAACACCACTTTTCAGAACAGCGTTTTGTTTTCAAATGAAACATTAAGGCTAAAGCATCACTTACTTTCATGGCACAGACTACTCCTTGACAGCGGGCTTGTTTCTTTTTTAATAGCATAATGTTACGAGCACTTACAGCACCAGTACTAGAGGGGGAAAAAAAACAGAGCAAACCTGAAACAACTCAGAAATGGAGCAGAAGTTCAGATTCCATTTCATAATGTCATTTCAGCTCTTGAACAGGCATGAATTGCTGATTGACTACTAAAAGCGTGTGGTCAGAAAAGCAATACCAACTTACTGTTTGTTTGTATCAATTATGAAGTTTATTTTGTCTCCTGTTTCCAGCTGTACATTTCCTTCAACATCCTCTGGGGTGTAAGTCAGGTAAAACACTTCCTGCAAATTAACATTGACTAGTATTAGCCTATTTGCAGAATGGTTATTTCAGAGACAGACTAACAGTCTTGTTTAATAACTAGGTGCTATTAAAGAAATTAATTTAGTGGGAAAATCAAAAATACTCAAACACGGCATGCAAACCCATTCTTTTTTCCATTGTGCTGTTTCGATGGGTCTGTAATAAGCAACTTAAATTGAAAGGTTTGTCCCTGACCATCTCTAAATGTCCATTGCCGAAGTTCAAGATAAGCATATGAGAACAGTACATAACCCAGCTTTATTAAGTTTTAAAAGAGGAAAACAACTAATTGGCTCTATATAAAGTTCTTCATAAATATAAGCAAGCAAGCTGACAAATTAACCTGTTTGTAGTAATAATTACTAAAGCATGCTTTTTTTTCCCCCCAAGAACTACAGTTCTTAGCAGCGGCAATTGTCTACATTAAAACGTGTCATTTTTCTGCTCATAGATCACAGCGATGGATCAGTGAAGAGTTCAAGTAAAATACAGAAGCTTTACCCCATTACGTTCGTAGCAAACACTCCCTGTTGGACTCTGACCCGGGGCAGCTGGAGATTTACTCTCTAAATTGTGAGGAACAGCGCACACAACCTACCAGTCAAAAAAAACAGAATCCATTGCTAGTCATTTCAGGAGCAGCATTGTTGAACATAAAATGAATCTCAGTATCCTCTACTATACACTGAGGGATGCACTCTAGTGGAACTCAACAGGGAATGCCATGCTGCAAAGTTTCAATTTTACAGCAGCTCTTGACTCTAAGAACTGTTTGTAGCTAAGAGCTCAAACTGAACCTCTGAATTTTTACCAAAACAACAAAAATACAGTCCAGTGTGACTGAATACTGTATGTAATTAATATGCATGCTTATTAACCTAGCCTCTGTGTTGGAGTAAAGGATAGAAATCACACATATACAGAAAGCAGGCACTAACTTGTCCATTTATTCGTTCTTCAGGTAATATTTCTGGCTTTATCTTCACCAATTTAATAGCAATGGGTTTTCCAGTTCGGCGATCAGAAGACACTTCAAACTCAACATCATCTACAAGACAATTAAACACGATACAGGTGTCACAGAGCTTTGTTTGGGTGGTGGCACCTCTTCAACACAACTGGTCTTTGTGCAGCCAAGCAGCCCTCATAGTTGCGGAATTACCTCCTACTTTGAGCTCCTGTAAGTTGCCGTTGTACTGGGAACAGTGGAAGAACAGTCTGGCTTGCCGTTCTGAACACTGGATGAATCCATACGAGGTCAGCAGTTTTTCTATAACCCCCGTCTCACGCAGCGCTGCCGAAGTACCGTTGGGGTACCCGTTGTGTCCATTGTTGTGGAGCAGGTTTGGATCAAAGCTCATCTGTTTAAAAGAAAGATTAGGGAAAAACAAACCAAAAAACCCCACTCAAAATACGTTTCTTTTCTCCACACTGACATAACAGAATAACAAACACAAAGCTTGTGGAAGTTATTGTAACAAGCAAATTCTAACAATTTTAAAAATAGAGTAAGAACATCAAAATAGCCAAGCTTTTGCAAAACAATAATCCTTAAAACTTAGACATGCAAATACAACATCGAAATAAAGGTTGCTTAGATAAAAACAAACTTCTGACTTTAAGTATTGTACCTCAAAGTGCTCTCCCACAGTGACTATTTCACATCAGAAACTCAAAATATACATTTATCTGCTCTTCCAAAGTAAACAGGTAATTAGGAAAACGCAACAGTTATGAACCAACAGAATCACGTTCATATTCCTGCAAAGTTTGTCTCTAGTTCGTCTGTTCAGTCTTTCATACTAAAAAAAGGGTTTTAAGAATGTAAACATTTTTGCACAGTTATGGAATTAATACCCAGAATCAAACTAACATTTCTGTGGCACAGGAGCTCAAGTGCTAGAGACTGAGAAAACTTAAAAACTGCATTAAACTACAGGAAAACCTTTTTCTTTTTTCCCTTTCCCCTGGGGATGGGGGAACGTCTTCTCTTTTCAAGGCACAGACTCCATCTTGAAATATTCACCAGTCCCTTTACTAACTCATTGGCTTTTTGATGTGCAAGTCTCATTTTTAAAGCAAGCCATTTCCATTTACAGGTACAGATATAGGTACAGCGTGTCTTATTGTGCTGTTTGGAAGGCAGTTTAGAAGCAAAGAGCATCACTCCAATAACTGAACTCTCATCTTTTGAGGAAGGCAAATCCCTGGGACATCCCATACACAAGAGGCCTGTGTGGGAAGGCAATGGCCGAACTGTTCGATTTTAAGTTATTCTAGAGTTGGAAATACTTTTCAAAAATAAATTGGTCCTGTAAGTAAGAGTGGCTGGGGGAAAGGGAAATGATACATTATTATACCTTTTCCCAGGAGAATAATAGGCAAGACCATTAATTCATTCTGAAAGCTCAAATCAGTGTGACAAATGCTTTTGTGAGTCACTTACAAAATGGCCACTTCACATCTCAGACACAAGGTGTCCCGGTTTCAGCTGGGATAGAGTTCATTTTCTTTCTAGTGGCTGGTACAGAGCTGTGTTTTGGAGTTCGGATGAGAATAATGCTGATAACACACTGATGTTTTAGTTGTTGCTAAGTAGTCAAGGACTTTTCACGCTGTGCCAGATGCACAGAATACAGGAGGGGGCCCAGCCAGGATAGCTGACCCAAATCAGCTAAAGGGACGTTCCACACCATGTGCCGTCACACTCACTACAGATTTTGGGGGAATCTGGCCAGGGGAACCACCGCTCAGGGACAGGCTGAGCATCGACCACTGCCTGGTAACCAACTGCACCGTGCGTCACTTGTTTTGCACATTCTTTTATCATCATCATTATTATTATTTTCTCTTCCTTCTTTGTTGTGTTAGACTGTCTTTATCTCAATGGAGGCGTTTTCACATTTTTTTTCCCCCTCCATTCTCCCTCTTATCCCTCCACAAGGGAGCGAACAGCCGCACGGTGCTTAGTTGCCGGCTGGAGTTAAATCATGACACAATACAGACACCCCTGCCAGAGACATTAACTAACGGACTACTAAAGGCACATCAGATACAGAAAATGACAGAAATCTACCTAAAAAGCAAGCTCAGAACGGGCTATTTTAGGATTAGAAAAACCACACTGCTATAATCCTTTGCTCGAAGACAACCACTGCATGGCACCATTTGAGCAGTTTGAGTTTCAAGGAGTATTAGTACTGTAACACAAAGAACTCAGCATCAATCATCGGAACCCTGACAAGTGAAGTTCAAACAAAGATACACTCCTCATGGTGGCACTAAAACCTGCTGCAGAAAGATAAGTGATCATGTCAGCAGTCTTTCCAGATGCTCAACATATTCTTGCACCGGTTCAAACATAATGTTATAACAGAGCATAACAAAAATCAAACACAATGCCCACTTAGATGTATCATCAGGAGTATTGTCATAAAAACTGCAAGAAACTTCTAGTAATGGGCTACAACTTATTAATGCTACCATTACTAGAAGACAAAAACATCAATAACCAGCTCTCTAGGGTTATAAGGATTGTTAAATAGAACCACATTGCAGGTAATATTAATTCATCATACTACTGCTAAACCAACAGCAAAGAACTGCTAGAAAAGACTTACAATTACATCCTTCTGTTGACAACTTATTTCCTATTAAGTTTAGAAATATATACAACACGTGCACCAACCTCGCAGTGATATTCAAATATTGCACTTTCAGTAGTATTAGCCGATTCTTCTGTTTCAGCACGAGTTTCTAAGGATGAAGACTGCTATTATTAAAAAAAAAGAAATAGAAAAAGAGAGCAAGAGAGAAAGAAAACAAGAGAGCAAGAGAAGTGATCTATCAAGCTAATAGAGAATTCAAGCGCTGCTGCCCTGGGCAGTTTCAATACAGCACTGGAGAAAACAAAGACTACTAGCAGCGTTGGGACGTGCTCTTGTGAAGCTGTTGAGTAGGCACAAACTTCTTGTTTCAGATCAAGCCTTGTATCTTCAGCGTAGGTTTCCTCTTCTTTGGTCTTGAGTTGTTGTTACGATGTGGTAGATTCTTTTCCTGATCTGAACTTGAAGCAGCAGTTTCAGGTGGTAAATTCTGTTTTGTTCCACTTCATACTGGAGAAAGGAAAGAGACACACTGTAAGTCATCAATTTTTTAAAAAAAAGAGACATCAGTCCTAGGTGTTCCCACAAACAGACACATTCCTTCTTCCCTAATACTGCATGTTTGATGCACACTACGAAAGGCTGCTTTACAGATGCATTTGACATACCCATTTTCAATTTTGTTTTCCAAACACTCTACGGTAATTACAATTTTGAACACTTCAGGTGCAGTTCGGCATTTCAGGAAAGGTCTCAGTGTGTACAACTAAACCAGCAACTTCATTGTGATGAACAGCAGTATCATTTAATGCAAGACTTAGTTCTACTATCAATAAATTCATATAGGTACTGTCTCATAATTTAGTTAATAGGGGCTCACACAGACCTTCAGAGCAGCAACAGGTTGTATGTGTGGGAGGAATTAGAGTGTCCTGATAATTAGTCAAGGACTAGCAATACCTGAAGCACCTTCAGCTTTGTACAAAAATAATCTAATTTCTCAATGATATGTACAGGCGGTAGATGCATGTTCTACACAGACCATACACACCCTGGCATAGCAGGTGAAATAAATGGACTTCTTAAAACATTCTTTGCAAAATGTTGATTACATATAGACAATATTTGTGAAGATAACATAACAGAGAAGCCTCTCTGAAGCAGTAACTACATAATAATTCCCTCCTAAAGTTTTCTAGTACCACTTTGTGTTTTCATGAGAAAGCGGTTTAGACAAACTGCCACCTACCACACAGAATTGAAACCTTATAGAAATAGAAGCTTTTTTTGAAAAGAAATGAAATCAAGTTTTGAGTTTGTTGCTGACTCAGTAGGCACTGGGGAAAAAAAAAGGGGAGTAGATTTTTGTTGACAAAACCTGCTAAGAAGCAACAGCGCCATGAATCTATGGAGTAATCTAAACGCAGTAACTAAAGGTATGGAGCATCAGAACACAACTCTGCCCAGCTATTCTACAGGTCCCCACCAAACGAGCAAAACCAGGGACAAAACCTATTTCTCCACTGCAGCAAGAAAGTGAATTTCACAATTTACATTGAGCTTTGAATTCCCTTTAGTGAACCTGTAACATGAAGGCAAAGACATTAAACTCTCAGCACAGAGAAGTCGGCCAGTACAAATAAGAACTCTAAACCCAAAAGCGCACAAGGGACGTTTGCAAACTCAGCACCCAGTTTGCACAGCAGCTTGCATTTCAATGACCTCCAGACCAAACATCTTCCTCCAGCCACCACCCTGAAAAACTTTTGCCTGAGAAAAGTTTTCTTGTCAGACCACTATCACATAAATGAAAGAGGTTAAATAAGAAACTGGCTGAGGGCAGCACAGATCAGCAGCTGCTATGAAAGGTTTGCAGCAAAAGATTAAACTATAAAACAAAAAAAAATTCAGAAAACACAAAGCTATTACAAAAATAAGAGGATCACTAGACTTTTCACATATGTTCAGGCAACTGCCACCACAATCTCTTTCAGGACAGCATTATTTTTCGGACAGCACTGCAGATCTCTAATGAGCATCCCCCCCAGCAAGTTGAGGAGGAACAAAGCTGCAAACTCTGTACCACAGGAACTGCATGGAGACACTTGGAGTCTTCTTATTCATGTACTTCTCTCTCATATAATTAGACTAACATTATTAGAGCTCTAACTTGCATCATATTACATTTCTCATTTTTCTGGGCATTGAATATATTACATTTTAACAGAATAATCAAAATACCTTTTCTGCCCCAAGATGACTAAAGCGAATTTTGTCAGCTAAGGGGATAAGGCATAAGCCTTTCCCTTAAAAGCCGGTTTGATATGACAACTAGTTATTTTAAAAAATAGGGTTGTCAAGCAAGCATAACTCAACTCTCAAATTCTTTACTTTTTAATTCAGCTACTATAAATACTCCTCCAAATGGTAAACACCCTGAGCAGCTGCCCAGCCCCCTGGTCACACCGGGCTCTGCATTTGGACATTTCCAGCTGAAAGGACTAATGAAGAAACAGGGAGGAGCTGGGCAAGACCTGTTTTGAGGTCTTTCAGGTGCAGATTATTCTGAATGACAGGAAGACACAGGTAGAAACCACCCATACAGGCCAAGAGCAGAACAGGCCGGGTTACAAATGCTGGTTAGTTTGCTGATCAGTTTCCCAGTTTTCTTCACAAAATGAGGTAATTGCAAGAACGCACATTTTACTGGATTAGAACCCATCCTTCCAGAAACAGCCATCTCTTACAGGTCTAAGATCAAATTTAATAAAGATAAAACTTCATATGTTCAGTATGTATAACACAGCTATTAGATACTAGGAGATAAAGATATTTTCTGTCTTTTCGATGAATATTGGAAACCATCACTGAACACCAGCCCCTGAGCACCCCAACCCACCCACAACAGCTACTAACAGTCACTAGGTTACTTTTACGTCAAAAAACAAAACAACAAAATCTATGGGGGGAAAAAAAAGTTAAAGAACTTCCAAGGACATCTGCAAAGACATATATACATATGGAATATTTTTTTTAAATAATCATAAAGACATAAATACGTTAAATATGTTTTCCTTTAGTAGGCCTGGAGCTCGGGGCAGAGCCCTGTGCTTGTTACCGACCCGAACAACAGAAAATGGTCCCCAGCCCGACAGAGCCTCGTCGCGGCCCTTCGGGAGGGCCCAGCGGCCCCGCCGGCGGCCGCCGCTCCCCGCGCTGCAGCAAGATGGAGGCGGCGGAGCGGAGCCGGGAGCGGAGCCGGGGGCGGCGCCAGCGGGGCCCGGCC